>JBBPFK010000145.1:2500-7500 GCA_037975005.1 Platalea minor
ACCCTAACCCTAACCCTAACCCTAACCCTAACCCTAACCCTAACCCTAACCCTAACCCTAACCCTAACCCTAACCCTAACCCTAACCCTAACCCTAACCCTAACCCTAACCCTAACCCTAACCCTAACCCTAACCCTAACCCTAACCCTAACCCTAACCCTAACCCTAACCCTAACCCTAACCCTAACCCTAACCCTAACCCTAACCCTAACCCTAACCCTAAC
This sequence comes from Platalea minor, assembly GCA_037975005.1. Taxonomy (NCBI): domain Eukaryota; kingdom Metazoa; phylum Chordata; class Aves; order Pelecaniformes; family Threskiornithidae; genus Platalea; species Platalea minor. The sequence continues at coordinate 2,725 of JBBPFK010000145.1, forward strand.
CCTAACCCTAACCCTAACCCTAACCCTAACCCTAACCCTAACCCTAACCCTAACCCTAACCCTAACCCTAACCCTAACCCTAACCCTAACCCTAACCCTAACCCTAACCCTAACCCTAACCCTAACCCTAACCCTAACCCTAACCCTAACCCTAACCCTAACCCTAACCCTAACCCTAACCCTAACCCTAACCCTAACCCTAACCCTAACCCTAACCCTAACCCTAACCCTAACCCTAACCCTAACCCTAACCCTAACCCTAACCCTAACCCTAACCCTAACCCTAACCCTAACCCTAACCCTAACCCTAACCCTAACCCTAACCCTAACCCTAACCCTAACCCTAACCCTAACCCTAACCCTAACCCTAACCCTAACCCTAACCCTAACCCTAACCCTAACCCTAACCCTAACCCTAACCCTAACCCTAACCCTAACCCTAACCCTAACCCTAACCCTAACCCTAACCCTAACCCTAACCCTAACCCTAACCCTAACCCTAACCCTAACCCTAACCCTAACCCTAACCCTAACCCTAACCCTAACCCTAACCCTAACCCTAACCCTAACCCTAACCCTAACCCTAACCCTAACCCTAACCCTAACCCTAACCCTAACCCTAACCCTAACCCTAACCCTAACCCTAACCCTAACCCTAACCCTAACCCTAACCCTAACCCTAACCCTAACCCTAACCCTAACCCTAACCCTAACCCTAACCCTAACCCTAACCCTAACCCTAACCCTAACCCTAACCCTAACCCTAACCCTAACCCTAACCCTAACCCTAACCCTAACCCTAACCCTAACCCTAACCCTAACCCTAACCCTAACCCTAACCCTAACCCTAACCCTAACCCTAACCCTAACCCTAACCCTAACCCTAACCCTAACCCTAACCCTAACCCTAACCCTAACCCTAACCCTAACCCTAACCCTAACCCTAACCCTAACCCTAACCCTAACCCTAACCCTAACCCTAACCCTAACCCTAACCCTAACCCTAACCCTAACCCTAACCCTAACCCTAACCCTAACCCTAACCCTAACCCTAACCCTAACCCTAACCCTAACCCTAACCCTAACCCTAACCCTAACCCTAACCCTAACCCTAACCCTAACCCTAACCCTAACCCTAACCCTAACCCTAACCCTAACCCTAACCCTAACCCTAACCCTAACCCTAACCCTAACCCTAACCCTAACCCTAACCCTAACCCTAACCCTAACCCTAACCCTAACCCTAACCCTAACCCTAACCCTAACCCTAACCCTAACCCTAACCCTAACCCTAACCCTAACCCTAACCCTAACCCTAACCCTAACCCTAACCCTAACCCTAACCCTAACCCTAACCCTAACCCTAACCCTAACCCTAACCCTAACCCTAACCCTAACCCTAACCCTAACCCTAACCCTAACCCTAACCCTAACCCTAACCCTAACCCTAACCCTAACCCTAACCCTAACCCTAACCCTAACCCTAACCCTAACCCTAACCCTAACCCTAACCCTAACCCTAACCCTAACCCTAACCCTAACCCTAACCCTAACCCTAACCCTAACCCTAACCCTAACCCTAACCCTAACCCTAACCCTAACCCTAACCCTAACCCTAACCCTAACCCTAACCCTAACCCTAACCCTAACCCTAACCCTAACCCTAACCCTAACCCTAACCCTAACCCTAACCCTAACCCTAACCCTAACCCTAACCCTAACCCTAACCCTAACCCTAACCCTAACCCTAACCCTAACCCTAACCCTAACCCTAACCCTAACCCTAACCCTAACCCTAACCCTAACCCTAACCCTAACCCTAACCCTAACCCTAACCCTAACCCTAACCCTAACCCTAACCCTAACCCTAACCCTAACCCTAACCCTAACCCTAACCCTAACCCTAACCCTAACCCTAACCCTAACCCTAACCCTAACCCTAACCCTAACCCTAACCCTAACCCTAACCCTAACCCTAACCCTAACCCTAACCCTAACCCTAACCCTAACCCTAACCCTAACCCTAACCCTAACCCTAACCCTAACCCTAACCCTAACCCTAACCCTAACCCTAACCCTAACCCTAACCCTAACCCTAACCCTAACCCTAACCCTAACCCTAACCCTAACCCTAACCCTAACCCTAACCCTAACCCTAACCCTAACCCTAACCCTAACCCTAACCCTAACCCTAACCCTAACCCTAACCCTAACCCTAACCCTAACCCTAACCCTAACCCTAACCCTAACCCTAACCCTAACCCTAACCCTAACCCTAACCCTAACCCTAACCCTAACCCTAACCCTAACCCTAACCCTAACCCTAACCCTAACCCTAACCCTAACCCTAACCCTAACCCTAACCCTAACCCTAACCCTAACCCTAACCCTAACCCTAACCCTAACCCTAACCCTAACCCTAACCCTAACCCTAACCCTAACCCTAACCCTAACCCTAACCCTAACCCTAACCCTAACCCTAACCCTAACCCTAACCCTAACCCTAACCCTAACCCTAACCCTAACCCTAACCCTAACCCTAACCCTAACCCTAACCCTAACCCTAACCCTAACCCTAACCCTAACCCTAACCCTAACCCTAACCCTAACCCTAACCCTAACCCTAACCCTAACCCTAACCCTAACCCTAACCCTAACCCTAACCCTAACCCTAACCCTAACCCTAACCCTAACCCTAACCCTAACCCTAACCCTAACCCTAACCCTAACCCTAACCCTAACCCTAACCCTAACCCTAACCCTAACCCTAACCCTAACCCTAACCCTAACCCTAACCCTAACCCTAACCCTAACCCTAACCCTAACCCTAACCCTAACCCTAACCCTAACCCTAACCCTAACCCTAACCCTAACCCTAACCCTAACCCTAACCCTAACCCTAACCCTAACCCTAACCCTAACCCTAACCCTAACCCTAACCCTAACCCTAACCCTAACCCTAACCCTAACCCTAACCCTAACCCTAACCCTAACCCTAACCCTAACCCTAACCCTAACCCTAACCCTAACCCTAACCCTAACCCTAACCCTAACCCTAACCCTAACCCTAACCCTAACCCTAACCCTAACCCTAACCCTAACCCTAACCCTAACCCTAACCCTAACCCTAACCCTAACCCTAACCCTAACCCTAACCCTAACCCTAACCCTAACCCTAACCCTAACCCTAACCCTAACCCTAACCCTAACCCTAACCCTAACCCTAACCCTAACCCTAACCCTAACCCTAACCCTAACCCTAACCCTAACCCTAACCCTAACCCTAACCCTAACCCTAACCCTAACCCTAACCCTAACCCTAACCCTAACCCTAACCCTAACCCTAACCCTAACCCTAACCCTAACCCTAACCCTAACCCTAACCCTAACCCTAACCCTAACCCTAACCCTAACCCTAACCCTAACCCTAACCCTAACCCTAACCCTAACCCTAACCCTAACCCTAACCCTAACCCTAACCCTAACCCTAACCCTAACCCTAACCCTAACCCTAACCCTAACCCTAACCCTAACCCTAACCCTAACCCTAACCCTAACCCTAACCCTAACCCTAACCCTAACCCTAACCCTAACCCTAACCCTAACCCTAACCCTAACCCTAACCCTAACCCTAACCCTAACCCTAACCCTAACCCTAACCCTAACCCTAACCCTAACCCTAACCCTAACCCTAACCCTAACCCTAACCCTAACCCTAACCCTAACCCTAACCCTAACCCTAACCCTAACCCTAACCCTAACCCTAACCCTAACCCTAACCCTAACCCTAACCCTAACCCTAACCCTAACCCTAACCCTAACCCTAACCCTAACCCTAACCCTAACCCTAACCCTAACCCTAACCCTAACCCTAACCCTAACCCTAACCCTAACCCTAACCCTAACCCTAACCCTAACCCTAACCCTAACCCTAACCCTAACCCTAACCCTAACCCTAACCCTAACCCTAACCCTAACCCTAACCCTAACCCTAACCCTAACCCTAACCCTAACCCTAACCCTAACCCTAACCCTAACCCTAACCCTAACCCTAACCCTAACCCTAACCCTAACCCTAACCCTAACCCTAACCCTAACCCTAACCCTAACCCTAACCCTAACCCTAACCCTAACCCTAACCCTAACCCTAACCCTAACCCTAACCCTAACCCTAACCCTAACCCTAACCCTAACCCTAACCCTAACCCTAACCCTAACCCTAACCCTAACCCTAACCCTAACCCTAACCCTAACCCTAACCCTAACCCTAACCCTAACCCTAACCCTAACCCTAACCCTAACCCTAACCCTAACCCTAACCCTAACCCTAACCCTAACCCTAACCCTAACCCTAACCCTAACCCTAACCCTAACCCTAACCCTAACCCTAACCCTAACCCTAACCCTAACCCTAACCCTAACCCTAACCCTAACCCTAACCCTAACCCTAACCCTAACCCTAACCCTAACCCTAACCCTAACCCTAACCCTAACCCTAACCCTAACCCTAACCCTAACCCTAACCCTAACCCTAACCCTAACCCTAACCCTAACCCTAACCCTAACCCTAACCCTAACCCTAACCCTAACCCTAACCCTAACCCTAACCCTAACCCTAACCCTAACCCTAACCCTAACCCTAACCCTAACCCTAACCCTAACCCTAACCCTAACCCTAACCCTAACCCTAACCCTAACCCTAACCCTAACCCTAACCCTAACCCTAACCCTAACCCTAACCCTAACCCTAACCCTAACCCTAACCCTAACCCTAAC
>JBBPFK010000145.1:12500-60568 GCA_037975005.1 Platalea minor
AGACATAGGATATGAAACAGATCAAATTACACCTTTAGACATGGTTATCATAAATAGATACATAGGACACAAAACCAACCTACTGACGCTTTGAAAATGATTGCAATCAAAGTTAATGCACAGATGTAGGATACTAAACCTTGAGTACATCCGGTTCTCAAGTTTGTGTACAGACATAGCATTTAAAGTTTTCTTGGGTCGGTTTTATGACAACTGTTTTCAAAGTTTACATATAGACATCGCATACCAAACAGATCCAAGTACCCCTCTCGTGCATCCCGTTCCAGTTTCCATACAGACATAGGATACAAAACCTCTCCAACGACAGCTTCGCGACAACCGCTTTCAAAGTTTAGAGACACAGAATACAAAACAGAGCAAAGTACGCCGTTAGTACAACCCGTTCTACACTTAGAATACACACCTATGACGCAAAACCAGACCGACCAAAGCTTGATGACTACCATTTGTGAAGTTTTAATAGAGAGGTACAGGGAAAAAAAAAAAAAAACAACAACACACACACACACACACACACCCCCTTTACTGACAACTTTATTAAAACCATTTTTAAAAACAACACAAGAGACAAACCAGACCCACAGAAAACCTATATTACAAGCATTTTGAAATTTCTAATGCAGACATAGGATACAGAACCAGACCCTGTAAGAAAACCTTTATTAGACCCAGTTCTTAAGTTTTAATACAAACATAGGACGCAAAACCAAACCTAAACCCCAACCTCGATTCTGACAGTTTTCAAAATTTCCATTTGCACATAGGATACGAAACACACCCGACGCAAACCTCGATTACCACCGTTTTCCAAATTTCTGTATGCATGGAGGATACAAAACAGATCAAACTCAACCTTGAATACAACCATTTTCAAAGTTTCCATACAGACATAGGATACAAAACAGATCCAACACAAACCATCGCTACAAGCATTTTCAAACTTTCCATACAGACACAGGATACAAAACCAGACCCTACAAAACTCCATTGCAACCATTTTGAAAGTTACTGTACGCACATAGGATACAAAACAGATCAAACCAAACCGTAAGGACGACCTTTTCAAAAGTTGTAATACAGACATAGATATAAACCAGATCAAACTCAACCTCGACGACGACCGGATCTACGATGTTATTAGAAACTCGGAACACGGAACGCGCACGAAAACTACTTCATTACAACTTTAGAACAGGTTGTATTGAAGACGAGGGACACGCAACCGATCGATCTACACTTTATCGCGACCGCTCGTAAAACTTCAATACAGACAGAGGATACAAAACCAACAGAACTCTATTAGGACCGTTTTCAAATTTTACATACGGACATGAAATACAAAACTGACCGACCGAAACTTGACTGCAATCATTTTCAAAGTTTAAATACAGATACGGGATACAAAAGAGATCGAACGGCACCGTACCGAAAACCGGTTTTAAACTTTTGGTACGGACTCACAACGCAAAGCTCACCCGCCAAAACATTTAGGACAACTTTATTAAAACCTTTTCATTTTATTATACCTTAGAACCCTAATTATGGCAGGATTTCCTATTACTTCTACACCAAATTGAATATATGTATAATCCAAGTGAAGGGACTGTATACGTCTAAACAATCACAGACAATATTGAGTCGGAACAAAATACAAGGGGGAAAAGGGAGACCCTCCCGCCGAGTCACGAGGTTAGGAACGGACCCCCTTGCTTTCTAAGCTCCTTCTCGGAGAGGAGCCTAGGTGTGGCTGGATCCGATCCTAGTCCCAGACTTGGTCGACAGTTTATGGCTAAGGATTATTCCGCTCTAGCGGTGCTTTCAGGGGGGTTCACAATCAAGGAAACGTCGCTAGAATTAAACTATACCTACTCCTTGATTCATTTAACACTTACAAAGGGATTACAAAGGACTTATTACAATTAGTATCATGACGCACACACGCTAGGCCTAGTCATTGCTCGCAAACTTGGCGAAATACTCACAATAACCATATAAAAATGCATCTAGTACAAACTCCCCTCGAGTTCAATGAAATACTCGCATCGAACAACGATCTCGACGGGCGAAGGCCGTCTCTCGAGGAGAGCAAGGCGGAGGAGATCTGTCCGGATCACGTCGTCCGGCCTCCGTACGCAGACCGCGAGCCTCCGAGACGCGTCCCGCTCGTAGGGCGATGCTGGCAGGGCCCGCTGCTGTCCGGGAGGGCTCGAATGGTCTCGCTCTGTTCCGCTATTTATAGAGTTGAGATACGATGGAACTTAGGTGTTGGTCAATTTTCATCCCATCGCCAAAATCCAGGTCTGTAATTGCTGCGGTTCTCCAAAAAACAATAAACCAACCCTGCTGATAAAAAAAACTAAATTCCCCAACTAGAGTTCTTGATTTTCAGGTCTGAAAGGCTAAAAAAGCAAAAAATTTAAACTCCATGCAGACTCTGCAAAGGAAAAAATCCACCACGCATTCGTGATACATTAGACACATTCAAAACACACCGCTCGTTCACCTACCGCAAAAATCGCACCTCGGTCTCGTCCGATCCGTTCTGCCGTCCGCACGTTGCACCGTCGCCCTGCGTCTGCTAGGCTCCCCGGGAACGCCGTTCCCGGGGGCCTCGAAAAATCGCCCTGCCTGACAAAACCCCGGCCCGAGCCTGACCTCCGCCCAAACATAGGCGACGAACGTCGCCTCTCAGAGCGACCGGGACCGGGGAAAAAAAAACCCAGCCGAGGGAGAAAAAAAAAAATCCCCCGGCTGGGGTTTTTTTATTCTATTTTTATTTGCATAGAAAAATTACTCTCAACATGATCTACAACCTGCAATAAAATACTTCACACATATAAGGTTAGGCACATTCACAAACTACACGCTCCTTCAACCCCCGCTCACTCAAAATACAACCGTTAGTCCACCCGCCCACCTCTATGGCTCCTCCCCCGGGTTCTACACCCGTCCCTGGCACGGAAGCACCGTGCGCCTCTAAACAATGTCACAGATCTCAACCTTTCTATAGTTTTGGCTTCCTTTTCAGCAAAACGAGGAAGATGCTTCGCTACGTACCCCGATCCCGCTCCTTCATCGCTTGGATTTGTACCCTCTGGTGACGCTCGCCTGGGGCTTTTCTCCAGGGATCCAAATACTGCTGGGGCATCTGCTAAACACAATCAAAGAGACTCTACAACACACCTGACAATACCTACCAGCTATCACAAAAAAAAAAAACCCACATGCCCACACAACCTCCAGCCAAACAGGCCACCCTAATTAAACCAGGTAAATCAAGTGACCTGGATGCTAACCTAACCCCAGATACCCCTGAAAAGCACCTCCCTCATGGCTCTGCTCATCCCCATAACACATTATTAAATGAGCACAACCTACTGTCAGGTTGTCAGCCCAAGATGACCGTACAACATTTGCCTCTGCAGTCTACGCGTAGCAACATATTACCCATAGACTCTTATCGCTATTCCACCTAACCCCTGACTCCACACCCCGTGGGCAGGGAGGCTCCAGGCCATACACACTAACACACACACACATACTCTTTCCACAGAATGCTACAAACAACATGCCTCAAAGACGAGAGAGAAATCTCGGCAAGAAGAACTAAACCCGGACAAAGACGCTCGCCGGCAAGAAGACCTGTGAGACCGTGACGGCGATGTGATGAGGTTCTATAGAACCCCAGGAAAAAAAAGATAGAAACGTGTCAGCCCCTGACAAAGAAGTTACTCTCAAAACTGATTGGACGTAGGCATAACAATCCCAGCTTCAAGACCTAACAACGTAAGGACGCAGGCAAGAAAGCCCAGACCGCAAAAATGGACGGCAAGAGACCAGAGCTGCTGACGCACCCGAGAACGACGCCGCAAAAGAGGACCTCCCGGAAACCTCCGAGAGGCCAGACCGATCCACGCCGCACGCTTGTAACGCCAAAAAAGAAGCGCCCGATCGGCGCTACGCCCATAGGTACAGGCATTCGAGATGCCAGGGATGATGCCCGACTCGCAAAACCTGAGACGCACGGCACCCTCCTCGGGTGCAAAGATAAAGTTGGAGACCTCATTAAGTCCTAGGACACAAAAGACAGACCACACAAACTACCCAACAACAGAATCAGCCTGGAACCGCCCTGCCCAACCCATGGTGGCATCGTGCTAAAGAGTAACCTGCTCCCTTAACCTGCCTGGAGGGTGCTGTTCCCTGACAGCCCTCTCCCCTGGGCTACCTTTAAAACCCCTTCCTGCCATGGCCAACCTTGCACCCTCCCTCCCCCAAACCCTCTCCGGCACCAGAGCCTCAACTTAGCTTGCAGACGGCCGCGACTCCGAATCCATCCTGGACAAGGAAAACCACGCTCAGCCCACTGAATTCAGCCTGCGGACACCAGGTTCTGCTCCATCATCTGCAAACAAAACCAAAGCCATCAGCCACCAGGACATCCGTCAACACAGAGCACAGTCAACACCTGCCACCTCAGACACACTGAGGCGTGCCGCTCACCAGCTCCATACCTATTCCAGATCCAGACGCTACAGCCTTCGTCACTTCCTCCACCTAGGATACCAAGAAACAGACAATTACCTGCGTGCTTGCAAGAAGTCACCCGCCCCACGCTCGCAACTACCCAGCTCACCTCAAACGCTCATCCGCTTCCAAAGGCGGCCCCCACCAAACCTGCAAAACCAAAGAGAAACACTGCAACTCGGTGGCCGTACAATACTTGGCTGTGAGACACCAACCCAAACCACAACCGCCTCACCTTCCGGGAACGCTGGTCAGCAGGCGGTGTCGGCCCTCCAAACACCACCTGCAAAAGCACAATCAAAAAGGCACATGCTGAGATACTGACCTGAACCTCAGCCTGTCTGCACCAATCCCCATCGCACGCTGTTTTACCTTGAGAGCTTTCCTCCTTGGCCTCCCTCAATCTCGTTGCCGCTTTGAGGCTGACGCGCCACCTGTAAGACCCAAACAACAGGGGCTGCTTAGAACTCGACCGGCCACACACACCGCCTGAAAAATAACCGCTCCTTCAGCCCACCGATCCCCGCTCACCTCGCCCCAGTCAGCTCCAGGGCCCAGAGCTCACATGGCTCCTCACTTGGAACCTTCACATGAAAAAAAACGTCTCAGAAACGCCATAAAGTAGTCAAAGAACCACCAGTCACATCTTCCCTCTAACCCCTCAGCTACTCCATCCAACATGACTGTACCACCTTAGCCACAAAGGTCTAGGCATAACAACGCACTAACCACAGACTCTTTGCGCTATTCCACCTAGCCCCGACTCTTCACCCCCCCGGGCAGGGCAGCTCCAGGCCACACGCACACCCCGACGCTCCATAGCACGCCACAAACAGCGTGCCTCAAAGACGAGAGAGAGCTCTCGGCAAGAAGAACTAAACGAGGACAAAGACGCTCTCCGGCAAGAAGACCTGCGAGATCATGATGGGATGAGGTTCTACAGAACCCCAGAAGAAGAGTGAAACGTGTCAGCCCCTGACAAAGAAGTTACTCTCAAAACTGATTGGACGTAGGCACAACAATCCCGGCTTCAAGACCTAACAATGTAAGGACGCAGGCAAGAAAGCCCAGACCGCAAAAATGGACGGCAAGAGACCAGAGCTGCTGACGCACCCGAGAACGACGCCGCAAAAAAGGACCTCCCGGAAACCTCCGAGACGCCAGACCGATCCACGCCGCACGCTTGTAACGCCAGAAAAAAGCGCCCTATTGGCGCTATGCCGACGAGCGCAAGCGTTCCAGACGCTAGGGATGATGCCCGAGTCGCAAAACCTGAGGCGCATGCCGCCCTCCATGGGCGCAAAGACAACAGGGAGACCCGACAAACTACTACGACACAGAAGACAAACCACATAAACTACCCAACAACAGAACCAGCCTGGAACCGCCCTGCCCGGCACACCCTGGCATCATGCTGAAGACTAACCTGCTCCCTTAACCTGCCCGGACAGCGCTGTTCCCGGACATCCCTCTCCCCTGCACTACACTTAAATCCCCCTTCCTGCAATGGTCAACAGCGCACCCTCCCTGCCCCGACCCCTCTCTGGCACAGGAGCCTCAACTTAGCTTGCAGACAGCCGCGACTCCGAATCCATCCCGGACAAGGAACACCACGCTCAGCCTGCTGGACTACTCCTGTGTCGCCAGGTTTCTCCTCACCATCTGCAAAACCAAACCAACCAACGCCGTCAGTCAGCATCACATCCGTCAACACGGACCTTTTCGACAATGCCCGCCACCTCAGACAGGCCATGGCGTGCTGCTCACCCGCTCTGCGCCAATTCCAGAGTCGGACGCCACAGATGTCGTCGCTTCCGGCGCCTAGGACTCCGAGAGACAGAAAGTTACCTTTGCGCTTGCAAAAAATTCACCAGTCCCACGCTCCCTACTACCCAGCTCACCTCAAACCCTCCTCCGCTTCCAAATGCGGCCCCCACCGAGCCTGCAAAACCAGAGAGAAACACTGCAACTCGGTGGCCATACAGTACTCAATGAGACCCCAATCCAGCCCACTACCGCCTCACCTTCCGGGACCGCTCACCAGCGTACGACATTAACCATCCGAATAGCACCTGCAAAACCCAAGCAAAAAGGCACATGATAAGATATTGCCCAAAACCACAGCCTACCCGGACTGATGCCCATCTCCCCCTCCTTTACCTAGAACAGCTTGTCTCCGCTGCCTCTGCCAATTTGGGTTACCACTTTGAGGCTGACGCACCACCTGTAAGACCCAAACAACAGGGGCTGCTTAGAACTCGACCGGCCACACGCACCGCCTGAAAAATAACCGCTCCTTCAGCCCACCGATCCCCACTCACCTTGCCCGAGTCAGCTGCGGGGCCCAGAGCTCGCACGGCTCCTCGCTTGGAACCTTCACATGAAAAAAAAAAAAAAGTCTCAGAAACACCATAAAGTAGTCAAAGAACCACCAGTCACATCTTCCCTCTAACCCCTCAGCTACTCAGTCCAACCTGACTGTACAGGCTTTGCCTCAACAGTCTAGGCATACCAAACACACCACCACAGAGTCTTTGCGCTATTCCACCTGCCCCCGACTCTACACCCCCCCGGGCAGAGCGGTTCCAGGCCACGCACACACACCCCGATGCTCCAAACAACATGCCTTAAAGACAAGAGAGAATTCTCGCCAAGGAGAACACCACACAGACACAAGATGCTGTCCCTCAAGAAGACCTGCAGGAACATGACAGCGATGTGACGAGGCTCTATGGCAGACCCAGAAAGACTGACATGTCACAGCCCTCAACAAGAAGTTACTCTCAAAACTGATCGGACGTTGGCACAACAATCCCTGCTTCAAGACCTAACAATGTAAGGACGCAGGCAAGAAAGCCCAGACCGCAAAAAACGTATGGCAAGAGAATAGAGCTGCTGACGCAGTCGGGAACAACGCCGCAAAAAAAGGGCCGCCCGGATAAATCCAAGACGCCAGACCGATTCACGCCACACGCTTGTAACGCCAGAAAAGAAGCGCCCGATTCGCGCTATGCCGACGAGCGCAAGCATTCCAGAAGCTAGGGATGATGCCCGACTCGCAAAACCTGAGGCGCATGCCGCCCTCCATGGGCACAAAGACGAACACATAAATAAACACATAAACTACCCAACAACAGAATCAGCCTGGAACCGCCCTGCCCGGCACATGCTGGCATCGTGCTGAAGACTAACCTGCTCCCTTTACCTGCCCGGACAGCACTGTTCCCAAACATCCCTCTCCCCTGCACTACACTTAAATCCCCCTTCCTGCAATGGTCAACAGCGCACCCTCCCTGCCCCAACCCCTCTCTGGCACAGGAGCCTCAACTTAGCTTGCTGATGGCCGTGAATCCAAATCCATCCTGGACAAGGAAAACCACACTCGGCCTGCTGAATTGAGCCTGCGGTCACCAGGTTCCACTCCACCATCTGCAATAGAAAACCAATGCCGTCAGTCATCATCACAGCCCCCACAGAGCCTGCAAAACCAAAGAGAAACACTGCAACTCGGTGGCCGTACAATACTTGGCTGTGAGACACCAACCCAAACCACAACCGCCTCACCTTCCAGGAACACTTGTCAGCAGGCGGTGTCGGCCCTCCAAACAGCACCTGCAAAAGCACAATCAAAAAGGCACGTGCTGAAATATTGCACAAAACCACAGCCTGCCCACACCGATCCCCATCTCACCCTGTTTTGCCTTTACCAGCTTGCCTGCCTGTCCTCCGTCAATTTGGGCTGGCACTTTGAAGCCAACGCACCACCTGTAAGACCCAAACAACAGGGGCTGCTTAGAACTCGACCGGCCACACGCACCGCCTGAAAAATAACTGCTCCTTCATCCCACCGATCCCCGCTCACCTCACCCGAGTCAGCGCCAGGGCCCACAGGTCACATGGCTCCTCGCTTGGAACCTTGACATGAAAAAAAAAAAAGTCAAAATCACCATAGAGTAGTGAAAGAACCACCAGTCACATCTTCCCTCTAACCCCTCAGCTACTCCATCCAACATGACTGTACCACCTTTGCCTCAATGGTCTAAGCATAACAACGCACTAACCGCAGAATCTTTGCGCTATTCCACCTAGCCCCGACTTTTCACCCCCCCCAGGCAGGGCGGCTCCAGGCCACACGCACACGCACCCCAACGCTCTGCAGCACGCTACAAACAACATGCCTCAAAGACGAGAGAGAACTCTCAGCAAGAAGAACTAAACCCGGACAAAGACGCTCGCCGGCAAGAAGACCTGTGAGACCATGACGGCGATGTGATGAGGTTCTATAGAACCCCAGGAAAAAAAAGATAGAAACGTGTCAGCCCCTGACAAAGAAGTTACTCTCAAAACTGATTGGACGTAGGCATAACAATCCCAGCTTCAAGACCTAACAACGTAAGGACGCAGGCAAGAAAGCCCAGACCGCAAAAATGGACGGCAAGAGACCAGAGCTGCTGACGCACCCGAGAACGACGCCGCAAAAGAGGACCTCCCGGAAACCTCCGAGAGGCCAGACCGATCCACGCCGCACGCTTGTAACGCCAAAAAAGAAGCGCCCGATCGGCGCTACGCCCATAGGTACAGGCATTCGAGATGCCAGGGATGATGCCCGACTCGCAAAACCTGAGACGCACGGCACCCTCCTCGGGTGCAAAGATAAAGTTGGAGACCTCATTAAGTCCTAGGACACAAAAGACAGACCACACAAACTACCCAACAACAGAATCAGCCTGGAACCGCCCTGCCCAACCCATGGTGGCATCGTGCTAAAGAGTAACCTGCTCCCTTAACCTGCCTGGAGGGTGCTGTTCCCTGACAGCCCTCTCCCCTGGGCTACCTTTAAAACCCCTTCCTGCCATGGCCAACCTTGCACCCTCCCTCCCCCAAACCCTCTCCGGCACCAGAGCCTCAACTTAGCTTGCAGACGGCCACGACTCCGAATCCATCCTGGACAAGGAAAACCACGCTCAGCCCACTGAATTCAGCCTGCGGACACCAGGTTCTGCTCCATCATCTGCAAACAAAACCAAAGCCATCAGCCACCAGGACATCCGTCAACACAGAGCACAGTCAACACCTGCCACCTCAGACACACTGAGGCGTGCCGCTCACCAGCTCCATACCTATTCCAGATCCAGACGCTACAGCCTTCGTCACTTCCTCCACCTAGGATACCAAGAAACAGACAATTACCTGCGTGCTTGCAAGAAGTCACCCGCCCCACGCTCGCAACTACCCAGCTCACCTCAAACGCTCATCCGCTTCCAAAGGCGGCCCCCACCAAACCTGCAAAACCAAAGAGAAACACTGCAACTCGGTGGCCGTACAATACTTGGCTGTGAGACACCAACCCAAACCACAACCGCCTCACCTTCCGGGAACGCTTGTCAGCAGGCGGTGTCGGCCCTCCAAACACCACCTGCAAAAGCACAATCAAAAAGGCACATGCTGAGATACTGACCTGAACCTCAGCCTGTCTGCACCAATCCCCATTGCACGCTGTTTTACCTTGAGAGCTTTCCTCCTTGGCCTCCCTCAATCTCGTTGCCGCTTTGAGACTGACACGCCACCTGTAAGACCCAAACAACAGGGGCTGCTTAGAACTCGACCGGCCACACACACCGCCTGAAAAATAACCACTCCTTCAGCCCACCGATCCCCGCTCACCTCACCCCAGTCAGCTCCAGGGCCCAGAGCTCACATGGCTCCTCACTTGGAACCTTCACATGAAAAAAAAAAAAATCTCAGAAACGCCATAAAGTAGTGAAAGAACCACCAGTCACATCTTCCCTTTAACCCCTCAGCTACTCCATCCAACATGACTGTACCACCTTAGCCACAAAGGTCTAGGCATAACAACGCACTAACCACAGACTCTTTGCGCTATTCCACCTAGCCCCGACTCTTCACCCCCCCCAGGCAGGGCGGCTCCAGGCCACACGCACGCACACCCCGACGCTCCACAGCACGCCACAAACAGCGTGCCTCAAAGATGAGAGAGAGCTCTCGGCAAGAACAACTAAACCAGGACAAAGACGCTGTCCGGCAAGACGACCTGCGAGACTGTGACGACGATGTGATGAGGTTCTACAGAACCCCAGAAGAAGAGTGAAACGTGTCAGCCCCTGACAAAGAAGTTACTCTCAAAACTGATTGGACGTAGGCACAACAATCCCGGCTTCAAGACCTAACAATGTAAGGACGCAGGCAAGAAAGCCCAGACCGCAAAAATGGACGGCAAGAGACCAGAGCTGCTGACGCACCCGAGAACGACGCCGCAAAAAAGGACCTCCCGGAAACCTCCGAGACGCCAGACCGATCCACGCCGCACGCTTGTAACGCCAGAAAAAAGCGCCCTATTGGCGCTATGCCGACGAGCGCAAGCGTTCCAGACGCTAGGGATGATGCCCGACTCGCAAAACCTGAGGCGCATGCCACCCTCCATGGGCGCAAAGACAACAGGGAGACCCGACAAACTACTAGGACACAGAAGACAAACCACATAAACTACCCAACAACAGAATCAGCCTGGAACCGCCCTGCCCGGCACATCCTGGCATCATGCTGAAGACTAACCTGCTCCCTTAACCTGCCCGGACAGCGCTGTTCCCGGACATCCCTCTCCCCTGCACTACACTTAAATCCCCCTTCCTGCAATGGTCAACAGCGCACCCTCCCTGCCCCGACCCCTCTCTGGCACAGGAGCCTCAACTTAGCTTGCAGACGGCCGCGACTCCGAATCCATCCTGGACAAGGAACACCACGCTCAGCCTGCTGGACTACTCCTGTGTCGCCAGGTTCCTCCTCACCATCTGCAAAACCAAACCCACCAAACCCATCAATCAGCATCACACTCGTCACCACAGACCTTTCGCACAACAAGCGCTGCCTCAAACCCGCTATGCCATGCTGCTCACCTGCTCATCACCAGTTCCAGAGCTGGACACCGCAGCTCTCGTCGCTCCCAGCAACTAGGATACCAAGAGACACAGTATTACCTTTGCGCTTGCAAGAAGTCACCCGCCCCACGCTCCCAACTACCCAGCTCACCTCAAACGCTCATCCGCTTCCAAAGGCAGCCCCCACAGAGCCTGCAAAAGCAGAGAGAAGCACTGCAACTCGGTGGCCACACAATACTTGGCTGTGAGACACCAACCCAAACCACAACCGCCTCACCTTCCAGGAACACTTGTCAGCAGGCGGTGTCGGCCCTCCAAACAGCACCTGCAAAAGCACAATCAAAAAGGCACATGCTGAGATACTGACCTAAACCTCAGCCTGTCTGCACCGATCCCCATCTCACCCTGTTTTGCCTTTACCAGCTTGCCTGCCTGTCCTCCGTCAATTTGGGCTGGCACTTTGAGGCTGACGCACCACCTGTAAGACCCAAACAACAGGGGCTGCTTAGAACTCGA
Source organism: Platalea minor (assembly GCA_037975005.1). NCBI lineage: Eukaryota > Metazoa > Chordata > Aves > Pelecaniformes > Threskiornithidae > Platalea > Platalea minor. Next base: position 24,461 of record JBBPFK010000145.1, read on the forward strand.
CCGGCCACACACACCGCCTGAAAAATAACCGCTCCTTCAGCCCACCGATCCCCGCTCACCTCGCCCAAGTCAGCTGCGGGGCCCAGCGCTCACATTGCTGATCGCTTGGAACCTTCACATGAAAAAAAAACAAAAAAAAACGCCACGTCTCAGAAACACCATAAAGTAGTGAAAGAACCACCAGTCACATCTTCCCTCTAACCCCTCAGCTACTCCATCCAACATGACTGTACCACCTTAGCCACAAAGGTCTAGGCATAACAACGCACTAACCACAGACTCTTTGCGCTATTCCACCTAGCCCCGACTCTTCACCCCCCCGGGCAGGGCAGCTCCAGGCCACACGCACACCCCGACGCTCCACAGCACGCCACAAACAGCGTGCCTCAAAGATGAGAGAGAGCTCTCGGCAAGAACAACTAAACCAGGACAAAGACGCTCTCCGGCAAGAAGACCTGCAAGACCGTGACGGCGATGGGATGAGGTTCTATAGAACCCCAGAAAAAGAGTGAAACGTGTCAGCCCCTGACAAAGAAGTTACTCTCAAAACTGATTGGACGTAGGCACAACAATCCCGCCTTCAAGACCTAACAATGTAAGGACGCAGGCAAGAAAGCCCAGACCGCAAAAATGGACGGCAAGAGACCAGAGCTGCTGACGCACCCGAGAACGACGCCGCAAAAAAGGACCTCCCGGAAACCTCCGAGACGCCAGACCGATCCACGCCGCACGCTTGTAACGCCAGAAAAAAGCGCCCTATTGGCGCTATGCCGACGAGCGCAAGCGTTCCAGACGCTAGGGATGATGCCCGACTCGCAAAACCTGAGGCGCATGCCACCCTCCACGGGCGCAAAGACAACAGGGAGACCCGACAAACTACTAGGACACAGAAGACAAACCACATAAACTACCCAACAACAGAATCAGCCTGGAACCGCCCTGCCCGGCACACCCTGGCATCATGCTGAAGACTAACCTGCTCCCTTTACCTGCCCGGACAGCGCTGTTCCCGGACATCCCTCTAACCTGCACTACACTTAAAAACCCCTTCCTGCAATGGCCAACCTCGCACCCTCCCTGCCCCGACCCCTCTCCGGCACCAGAGCCTCAACTTAGCTTGCAGACGGCCGCGACTCCGAATCCATCCCGGACAAGGAACACCACGCTCGGCCCGCTGGACTACTCCTGTGTCGCCAGGTTCCTCTTCACCACCTGCAAAACCAAACCCACCAAACCCATCAATCAGCATCACACTCGTCACCACAGACCTTTCGCACAACAAGCGCTGCCTCAAACCCCCTATGCCATGCCGCTCACCTGCTCATCACCAGTTCCAGAGCTGGACACCGCAGCTCTCGTCGCTCCCAGCAACTAGAATACCAAGAGACACAGTATTACCTTTGCACTTGCAAGAAGTCACCCGCCCCACGCTCCCTACTACCCAGCTCACCTCAAACCCTCCTCTGGCTCCAAAGGAAGCCCCCACAGAGCCTGCAACTCAGTGGCCATACAATACTTGGCTATGAGACCCCAATCCAGCCCACTACCGCCTCACCTTCCGGGACCGCTCATCAGCATGCGGCATTAACTGTCTAAACAGCACCTACAGAAACCCAAGAAAAAAGGCACATATGAGATACCGCCCGAAACACAGTCTGCCCGAACCAATGCCCATCTCCCCCTCCTTTACCTTGACAGCTTACCCGCCCCACCTCTGTCACTTCGGCTTGCCTCTCAGGCTTGCACACCACCTGTAAGACACAAATAACGGGGTTTGCTTATAACAGGACCAGCCACACACCGCCTGAAAAATAACCACTACTTCAGCCTACCAATCCCCACGCACCTTGCCTGTGTCAGCTCCAGGGCCCATATCCCACATCGTTCCTTGCTTGGAACTTTCACGTTAAACAAAAAAAACAAGTTAGGAACACCATAATGTAGTCAGCCACCACTCACATCTTCCCTCTAATACATCAGCTACTCAGTCCAAGATGACCGTACAGCCTTTGCCTCAACGGTCTAGGCACAGCAACACATTAGCCACAGACACTTATCGCTATTCCACCAACCCCCTCACTCTACAGCCCCCGGGCATAGGAGCTCCGTGCCAAACACACACGCGCGCACACCGACGCTCCACAGCACGCTACAAACAACATCCCTCAAAGATGAGAGAGAACTCTCGGCAAGAAGAACTACATCCAGACCGAAGACACCGTCGGGCAACACCACCTGCGGGATCGTGACAGCGATGTGAGGAGCCTCTACGGCAGCCCCAGTAAAGGAGTGGAACGTCACAGCCCATAACGCAAAGTTACTCTCACAACTGAGAGGATGTAGGCGCAACGAGCCCGGCTTCAAGACCTAAGAAAATAAGGATGCAGGGAAGAAACCCCAGTCTGCAAAAACAGAGAGCAAGACACCAGAGCTGCTCACGCAGCCAGAAACGATGCTGCAGAAGAGGACCGTCGGAAACCTTGAAACACCAGACCAATCCACGCCATACGCTTTTAACACCAGAGAAGAAGCACCCGATCGGCACTACGCCGATGAGTACAGACGTTCGAGACGCTAGGGACGGTGCCAGAGGCACGTGCCGCCCTCCTTGGGCGGCAAGACAACATCAAGACCCAACTAAGGTATAAGACAAGAGGCACACCGCACAAACTACACAACAACAGACACAGCCTGGAACTGCCCTGCCCGGCACACGCTGGCATCGTGCTGAAGACCAACCTGCTCCCTTGACCTGCCCAGAGGGCACTTTTCCCGGACAGATCTCTCCCCTGCACTACCTTTAAAACCCCTTCCTGCAATGGCCAACCTTGTCTCCTTGCCCCCTTCCAAGTGCCAGCCCCTCAACTCAGCTGGCAAACAGCCAGGAGTCTGAATCCATCCTTGACAAAATACACATCAGCTAGCTGATATTTTCCCCACAGTCCCCAGGTTCCTCTTCATCATCTGCAAAAAATTCCCACACCGCCAGCAGTAAGCACCCCGACAGCAGACGCCGACCTCTTCCACACCACCTTCATCCTCAGAAGCGCCGTGGCGTTCCGCTCGCCCGCTCCATGCCGATTCCAGAGACAGAGGCTGCGGCTGTCACTCCTTGTGGCACTAAGATGCTCAGACACACAAAATTACCATTGTGCTTGTGAAAAGTCACCGGTCCCGTGCTCCTCCTCCCCACCACCCGGCTCGCCTCAAATGCTCATCCGATTCCAAAGGCAGCCTTCACAGAACCTGCCAAACCAAAGAGAAAAGCATTGCCGAGTTGCAGCAGGATACTTGACTCTTGGGCACAAACAGGCCCGCAACCGCCTCGCCTTCTCAGACCGCTCAAAGTGCTGCTTCGCTCCTGTGATACTACATGCATCATCTGCAAAAAAAAAAAAAATTCAAAGCAAATAACACATGCTGAGATACTACCCAAAACAAGAGCCTGCCCGCACCGATTCCGATCTCCCACTCCTTTACCTTGGCCAGTTTCCACCACCGCCTCTGCTGTTTTCAGGTTGCCACTTCGAGGTGTGGGTACTGCCTGTAAAACCCTAACCACAAGGCACGTTTACAGCTTCACCCACAATAAGACACCCGAAAAGTAACTGCTACATCAGCTCGCTAGTCGTTGCTCACCATGCCCGAGTCCGCTTCGGTGCCCAGATGCCACGTGGCCTCACACCTTCAAACAAAGAAACACAAACCGCAACCTAGTCATATAGCTACCGGTCACATCTTCCCTCTAACGCCACACGCTGACCCACCTACTTACGGTGCTCACCTCGCCGTCACCCTGCACGGCTCGTCCTTCTGCATCTGCGAAAGGAATAATATCAAACAAGTCACCCGGATGCAGAGCGATAGCTTAACCGATTCCAGTAGTCTAGTTCCCGTTCAGCAGTACCATCTAGAGCCCAAGTACACCCTGCCATTAAAAGAATACGTAACTCAAGTATTAAGCCCTACATATACGAGCCTTAACACCTTTAAGATTCCATTTGCTCAACTAGCAAAACTCTAGCATTTGAGCCGAGTCTCCCAGACAGCTCCGGTCATCCCCTTGGCACCCGCCAAATGCTACAGAAATTCTCATCCTCACCTGCTGCCAATGGCCGCTCGCTCAGAAATAGGCTGTACCGTCTTTGCCAAAACAATCTAGGCACGTGAACATTAACCATTGCTCTTCGTGCTAGTCTTCCCCCAACTCTACCATCGCTATGCCCCCAGGCAAAGCTGCTTGAACCTGGACACCTACGCACGCAGACGGACGCTGTGCACAAATACTGCGGATGATGTGACCCGGAGGTCTGAGAAAACTCTTGGCAAAAAAAATGAGTCCTGGCCCAGATATGCCAACAGGCTATAAGATCATGGGGCCATGAGGAAGAACCTACAGCAGCCCCACAAAAGCCCAATACCATCGCCAGTGATCAAGATAAATAAAAAAGATATGTCTGTAACTGGGATGACAGAGGCGTGAGAAGCCAGGCTTAAAGACCTAAGAATGTCAGGATGCAGGGAACGAGTCCCAGAAAATGACTCTGGGAAAACAGACCGCTCTTGAGCAGCGATGCTGATGCCATCTTAATCACCATCGCAATAAATTACCATCCGTAAACTCCTGATACGCAAGATGCACATGACAGATCCATGTGAATAAACTTCAATTCAAGAAAGGAAGTACTCAGTTATCGTTACGCCAATGAGCTGAGGCTTATGAGACCGTGGGTATTGCAATGTGCCCACCAGACACAGAAAAGAATAGAGACATCGAGACATAAGTAAGGTATGCTATGAGACACATACTACAAAGACACATACTACAGACTACAAAGACTACAAAGAATACACAGTAACACAGACACAGGCTGGACCTGCCCTGCCCGGTAGACAGCCGTGTTTTACAGGAAGAACCCCGTGCCCTCTCTGCCCGTACATGCGTAATCTAAAACCGCCTTCTCCGCTACGCTGATTTTATAACCCCTGCCCGCCCCACGTGCGCTTCCCCTACCCAGCCGATCACCTGCACAACAATAGCTTCAGCCCTCAACTTGCCTTTCAGAGGGCTGGGGGTCAGAAACCATCTTTTAAAACAGACCACATAGGCTACCTAGGATGTTGCTGCAATCACCCAGATCCTCTTCATCATCTGGAAACACAGAATGCCATGGCTCAGCGTCATGCCAGTCAACGCTGACCTCTTCCGCAACGATGCCTGCCTCAGAAGCACTTTGGCGTTCCGCTCGCTTCTAGTCTAACGCCATTGGCCAGCATCGCCCATGGCACCTAGAAAACTAGAAATACAAAACAGCCGTTGTGTCTGGAAGCAGTCACCTGCTCAAACAATTCTACACCTCAAAAGAAACTGCTGCTACAGTTGATGTTCATCACCCACCTTGCCTGATGACCTTGGGCCAGACCTTCTGCTTTGCATGTAGTTTTGCGGGTCGCTTTACACCTTCAAAACGGAGTGCTGGCTAGTCACATGGGCGCCAACAGGAGCACGTTCCCTCTGTTGCTGCATGCCAACCTAACTTCTCGCAAGGCTCCAATCGCCTCATCCCTTCGGTGTCCAGCTCCCTACTGTGCATCTGCAGCAGCAATGAAACAAAGTCGACCGGGTGCTGACAAATACCCTCGCAAACAGTGAACCTTCCCCATTCTGACTTCTTCGCTCTGCTAACCTTGTCGATTCATGCTTTATGCTCTGACCTGCCAGGCTGATGCAGCTCCATCAGTGAGTTAAAAAAACCAAGACAGACAGTAACACCCATAAGAAGTAGACACTAACCTCTTCTTTCCCCTACCCCAATAGCCACGTGCCAGACTCATCCTTTCCCCCAGCCTCCTAACACGGCTCCGCCCGCCTCCCGTGCCACACCTCTGGGGCCGGCATCCGTGTCAGGCGCCCGCTCGTATAGTCGCTCCATCTCCAATGACTCAGGAACCGTAACCTTCGATGCCGGCTCCGCCTCGGGAGATTATGGAGACATACGCAGATGTTATACACTGCTTCCCAAAAGCGAGAACCCACCGTGCAAATCCCTTGTACCAACTTATGTACTCAGGCAACACAGAGAGCCCAAAAGCACAAATCCCAAAACGATTGACCTCAACCTCCATCGCGGTCCACAACACCGTCTGCTCGCCTTTGCTGTCGCTCCTCGCTCGACTGTGCTGCTTAGCCCAGACCTGTTACTTAAAGTGCAAGATTAGGTCAAACCACCCACCGACACGCAGAAATTACGCTTACTGCCAGATAACCCAAATATAGGCAAAGACCGATGACAGGCCAAACACCAGAAGAGCTACAAGTAGCAAATGACCGTGGCTGGTGTAAAGACATACTCTTCCTTCATGGATAAATAACTCCTAAAGGACCCCATGAACTGCAGGATGGAGAACCCCTCGGTAGAGGGCATGCTTGCATAAGACTGCCGACACGTACAGGACAGTACGCGGGGCTGCCGGAAGCTGCTTGCGTACGCAATGCTACTACTAGATAACGCTGCGCTAAAAAGCCTTAAGCTGAAACTGCATAGTAGGGACAGGAGACCTGACAGCAGACAGATGCTGAACATAACGATGATCACAGAATCTCATGGAGACAGGTGCGAAAAATATCAGAGGCCCCTCAGACCCAAATGCTTCGTGAGCGATGCTTCTTACCAAAATATGAGCTCAATGAGGAAAAGCCAAAGGTGATGCGCAGCGAGCTATTCAAATCTCCGTACAGAAGCATGCGTTACTTCAGATGGCAGGATGGTTCTGCCAGGTCAGCCGGACCCAAGCACTGGGTTCTAACGCCTGTCCAGTGGTGTCCGTAATATTTCTCACGGCCTGCCACGTAACAGACGGGTCCCCCATCTGGGACCGTGTTTCCCATGTCCCGGCCCCTCCCCACCCCCGTGATGAAAATCAAACCGATCAAACAAGGACTCTACTTAATCGCCTCAGCCTCTTAAAGAAGCTTCCTTCCTCTGCTGACACTCAACACCGATAGCCTGCTGCTGTTCCTCAAACGCGGCCTGGCCCTCCGATGCCTCTACTGCCAAAGGAACAGAAAATGATTATGCTCCTACAACACGCTCCATCCTCCTCTCGTTCTTCGAGAAATCAAAGGAAAGCTACCATCCCTGACCGCTACACAACAGGAGTCTGTGCAGGAGATGGCTGAGCCCAGCCCCATAAATGGGAAAAACTCTGCTATGACCCTGCTTTGCCTTGCAGCAACAGCACCCGCCATCGGAGTGCCCCATACACCTTCCTGACTCCCTGGGAAATTCAGATACGATTAGTTCAAAACACCTGGCAAATAAGATACAAGCTAAAAACAGATGTACCCCACCCTAACCCAAAACCGGTCAGATAGCTGGCTTCCTCCCACACGAGACTCACATCTTCAACAAATACACAGAACAATGTGACACCAAACTTAAAAGTCCTTACCCTCTGATGCACTCTGAAAGCGATGAGCACACCCACATAATACATACTCACGCTATTGACCCGCATACCGGACTTCCTCAGGGCCGGACCAGCAGAGACAGGAGGAATCCTGATGTTACCTCCCCAGATGCCCCCAGAGCTCCGCTCCCCTCTCTGCTGCTCCCATCGTGGAAAAGTGCTGGTGAGGATAACTACAAAAGAAAAAACAAAAAAAAAAAAAAAAAGAGAGGAAAGAGAGCCACAGGGACCTGGATGTCAAAAGACAACCTGACCTTACCTGCAGGAATAAACAGCAGAGATCTGCAAAAAATTTCTAACCAAAACCCAGAAAATAAGGAAAACCCAGGAACCTCAAAAAAACCTGAACATTGCACCACACAGCAACCGAGACTGCCCGATGGATGAAGCCGTAAGGACGAGAGGTTTGCCACAAAAACATCTCGAGACCCTTGAGCCCGATTACCTACAAAGCCCCGTCAGGAATTACAACAACAGTGTGCCGATGGAGAAACCGCAATAGTGTGACACAGTGACTCAAAAACCTAAAATGGACACCTTACGGCTACAGAAACTGGTGCTAAAAACACTATAAACAAGAACATCGCTGTTATGACCAACACTAGAGCAAGCCTCATTGGACCCTTAAGGAAAAAGACAAAGAGAGAAAAACAGAAAAAGCTTGCGTGCCCAGGACTGTGATAAGACACACCCTTCCCTGGAGATTTTTAAGAGCACAAATACACATCCTCTTCTCCAAGAAATACAAGGGAAGACAGTGACGCAAGCCTGTGCTGGAAATAAAGTGCCTAGTCAATGCCTCTAAGTAACAATTTCTGTGACATCCCAATGGACGGAGAAGGGACGGACACAAAAATTAGCTCAGGGAATGAAGAGGCACAGAGAAGCAGAGACCTGAGAGTTCTGGAGGGTATGTTTTTATGTACCTTAATGTACCCAATGCAGGGCCAAACATCAGACAAGTCTCATCTCAGAAAGCATGTTCCTAAGCAGAAACCCAGATGGTTTACGCTGTATCTCTCATGACTTCCTCCTATCTCCCGTCAGCTGTGGAGAGACAAAACCAGAACAGACCTGATCAAAAACCAAATTAAACTGCACAACCCATCTGAAAAAAAATCGTGAAACTGCCTCCCTTACCCAACCGTCCCCTGGTCCCGAAACTTGGAGAAACCCCTTCTCTTCTCCTATACCCGCAGTAAACAAAAGCCACTCCTTCCCGACAGCTCCTGCCCTCTATTTGCACCCCTGAACCTCCCATATGAGCCGCTCCTCTGGAGCTGCTCTTCCAAGCCGTGCCCTAAGTTCTGTGAGCTCCCCTTACCTTTTATCTTCCTGTAGACTCCAGGCTCTGCTACAAACCCACAAAATCAGTGAAATCCTCATGCTTATGATCTATGAGGGGCCTACCACAATCCGCACAGGTTCTAGGAACAACGTGTTACTCTGTCAGCAATTAAAAAAGATCATGAACCATTCCATACCCTGAAAAACGCTATTCTTGATGTCTCTGCTGGTTTCTTGAAAAAATGTTAAAACTCCATATACAGATGGATACAAGATGCCCACCTTAACCCCTGCTACATCATCTCACCATCAACCCTATTAAGAAAGGGTGTCAAAAACTTGCATGGCAAAACTAGTGAAGAAAACAAGGTTCTATCTTCAATAGAACCAGAAATTCCAAAAATATACAGCACACTTAAAATAAAAAAAGAAAATCCAAGTTCAGACTATTAATCCATCTTGCTGCTCCTAAACACCCAATACAATACTGAGAAGCAAAAAAAAAAAAAAAAGGAAAAATCTGCACACAAGTACATTTTTTACTATATTTGCTGTTGAACCTCAACTAATCCCAAAGCCCTTACCTCAAACAAACACTTCTATTTCTCTCAATATCAAAACACACCTACTCAAAAAGCAAAAGCAAGTCAAAACTTGCAATTGACTGAAGAAACAAAAGAACACTAACACTGATGAAACCCAGAAGCAGAATGAGCTCCCTAAGGCGAGGCTGCGGCTCATATACCCTGGCCCCGCCCACCACCCTTCCCACATTCACCTGGGAAAGGGGAGGGACAAACCACCAGATGGCATAAAGGCTGCGGGAGGAGCAGCAGGGAGGTTTCTCCTATGCTTTAGGTTTGCAATGTACAAAGGACTTAAACAGGGAAAGTGATCATTACTAGAAATGAGAAGATCTGATCTTTTACAGCAACAGCATCTATTGCATTGGCAACGTGACCAGGTAAGAAATTAAATGTATTCTTTCTGGGGTGCAGATCAAATGATATATACATTCTACTAAACTATGTAAGAAAGAAACCTATTAAGCTCATTAGCAATGTTATTAACAAAAATGACATGCTTTACTTTCCCATGAAAAAAACACAATGCTATGGGGTTAGCCTTCATTACTAATGAGACCATGTGCACTACTTAACTTCCACCAGAAGTACATTCTGGGTAGAACTGAATGACAAACCATAATTAGATCCCATAAAAATCCTTTCTCCAAAATTCCTCCGGTTGCAAAATAAATTACTTACTGTAAATGACCAACGGTTCAGTCACCTCAACAGTCCCTCTGACAGACTCCTTTAATAAGACTAGATGAGTCCTAAGACATGAAAAACACAAAAACCCCATAGAAATACAAAAAACATCTCAGAGGCTGTACGAGGCAGCTGAATGAACGCCTAAGAAGCTAGAACAAATATAAATTGCAAAACACAACAAAAAAACCCATGGGAAATCTGTCGATAAAAAGAGAGGAAAGACTATTGCCTTCTCTGAAAAACTCAAAAAGAGATCAGAACCGACAGCAGATGTCTTTGGGTACCAGCCACCAAATAGAAACGTACTGTGAGAAGAAAAACCAAAGGGAGTGCTGCGAAGCACAAAGATGGCTTTAGAAAAGGTTCAACATAACGAGAGACATCGTCACAGGGATCGGAAAGGCCCTGAGGGGGCCAGAGAAACCAAAGAAGTCTTGAGGATGCAATGAACTCTAAAGGGAGTCGAACGAAGGACGGATGTCCTTGGGGACCGAATGGAGGCGCGCCAAACGGGTGAGACGAGCAAAGGACCGACCGGGGTAACGGAGGTGGACTCGGGAAGGGCTCAGAGGGGAAAAGAGGTGCACAAAGCACCCTGCTGAGCTAAAATGGGGCTCTAGGGCGTAGGGGGTGTCTTGCGAGAGCTCGGCAACAGAAGCTGAGAAGTCCCGAGGGGGCCTGAGACACCAAAGAATCCTCAGAAGTATCAATGAGGAACTCTGAGGGGGATTTCAACAAAGTACAGATGTTGTCAGGGGATCAGGGGCTAAACACAGGCATCCTAAATGGCAAAAAAGAAGATAAGAGACCTCTAAAGTGCACCAAAACAAAAAAAATTGCACTGGAGCTAAAGTGCTACGAGACTGCTGTGGAGTATGAGAAAGGACTCGGAAGGCATCATTATATAGAGTAGAGGAATTATGAGGGGGCAGGGTAAGAAAAAATGGCTTAAGACACACTGACAGCCTCAGAATCTCAGGAGAACGTCTCGGCAAACTCCACGTGACTAAGCGAGAGAGGAACCGGAGGAGGACACCGTCAACGGCAGAGAGACGAAACAGCGCTGCATAGCAAAGAAAGATGGGAGGCTCTGACTGAACGAGAGAGATGGGAAGGGAGATATGGTGCTACGGGGTGCCGTATAGAACGACGAACTTCTCGGGAGGTGTCGGGACTCTGGGGAGAAGGGTGTTGAGGGGGGCTGACAGATGAGAGGCGTCTTGGGACAACAAGGAGGAACTTGGGTGATTGTCCGAGTGGACTACCAATGGCCTCAGGTGCCCGGAGACTGAACACAGAAATCCTAGATAGTGTTACAAGAACAAATGACTGCTGTACGACTCAAAGCGCTACAAGGAAGAGGTGGAGAACAAGGAAAGGTCTCTGAAGGCATCGTGCGCAGGAGAAAAACAATGTCCTGAGGGAGCAGAGAAACAGAAAAAGGACTGGGGACACGACAATTAAATCTGGAGAGGATCTGAACCAACTAAACTCATCATCAGACAGCCAGGGAATGAATAGAGGCACAGCTAGAGGGAGAAAGGCCAGGATAACCAGGCCGGTCACAGGTACAGACTCAGGAAGTATTCCGAGGGAACGAGAGGGGCGCAAGGTCCGCTACGAAGCTAAAGGCACGCTTAGGGCGACCTCAAAGGCATATACAGGCATCGTGATGCCATTAGACAGGTCTTGAATGGGCCGGAGAGACTGAAGAAGGCTCAGGACACGAGGAAGATGTCTGGAGATGTTCGAAACTTCAGCTAGAAAATCAGGTGAAAACACCGACTTAAAAAAAACCAAACACCTAAAAACCTAAGCCAAAAATAGGAAGATACTTTTTAAAAAGCATCTGTAGTTTTAAAGTAACTTCATGCTGACATCAGATTGTGCAAAGTGAAAAAAACTCATTCGTTTTGCTCTAACAAAAGACAAATCCCCCGGATAGTTTCCTTTTAGCCCATTGTATCTGTAGAGACAATTTCAAAACTAACAGATGTAAAGGCAAGAGAGAAAAACTTACAGCGTCTGCACAACACACTCTCTACAAACAGCTGCTGGGGGGAAATTAAAATATAAAAGTAATAAAAAAAGGAAGGTTCCATCCAAAATCTCAGATCTCCTCAGGGACGCCGGGGACCAAATGGAGGCACCCTAGATGGCACACAGGACAATAAGAGCGCTCGGAGGCACAAACCCGATTAAATATGGCATCAGAAAAGGTTCTCGGGGAGCGAGAAGGGCACAAAGAGCGCTACAAAGCGAAAAAACGGCTGTGGGGCACAAGGACCGCGTCGGTGGGCACGATGATGGCAGAAGGGGGGTGTCGACAGTGAAAGAGAGACAGAAAAAGGCTCTGTGTTGCAATGCAAAAAGCAAGAGGGTGTCCTAACAATGTACTAACTTATGTCCTCAGAGAATGAGCGACTGAAAAGAGACATCCTAGATGGCAAAGAATAAGGTAAGAGAGCTCTGGGGCTCAGACAAAGCCTGAGCAAGGGCTCTGTCTGAATGGGAGAGACACAAATAGCGCTACAGAGCTCAAAGGGTGCTGTGGGTCTCAGCTGGACATAATGACAGGAACGGGATGGCTCCATGAGATGAGGGAACACGGACGTAGAGACAAATGAAGATTCGCCGGGGTGATGAAGTACGCGGGAGAGGATCCGAAGGGAGCACAGATGTCCCCAAGAGACCGGGGACCGAACGGAGACATCCGACGTGGCGGAAGGGAAAGTAAGAGTGCTCTGGGACAAAATGAAAGCCTATGGAGGAGTTATCTCTGAGTAAAGCTAAATGTTTAAAAGTGATGGTGATTAGAGAAATAAAAAAAAAAAAATAATAGAGACGGTGAACTAAAACAGAGAGATAGAAATAAAATTTGAACAGTGAGGGCATTAAGAAAAGACAAGAAATAATTACAACATAAAGTCAACGAAACACACACAGTGAATGGGATAAAAGATGATAAAATTTTAAACGCGATGGCGATTAACGAAATAAAACAATGGCAAAGAAGCAAAAAAAGAAATAACTAAAAAAAAGCAGAGAGGAAAAAAAGGAGGCATAGAAAGAATATTTAAAAAGCAAAGGGAATTAGGGAAATAAAGGAGAAAAAAACAATAGGGAGAGGGACATAAAACGCAGAGGATGAAAGTATATCTAAAAGAGAAGAAACTAAGGAAAGATAGGAAATAATAAATGAAGATGCTGAGATAAGGACACTAAATGGGATAAGAGAAGACAGACAAGTATAAAAGCAACGCTGATTAAGGAAAAAATTTTTCATAAGCTAGAGCAAACTGAAACACAAATGGAGACAGAAAATATAAAAAGCAAGGCTATTAAGAAAACAAAGGATGTAAAAAAAAAAAAGGCGAAATAAACACAAGGAATAGGATCAAAGCAGAAAAACAGTTAACAGTACAAAAATTGAAAAAATAAGGGAAAAATAAATAAATAGAGACAGGAAACTCCATCGGACACAGAGAAAGAAAATGTAGAAAGCAAGGGCACTAAGAAAAGAGAAGAAATAATTAAAAGAACAGTTTAGGAATTCAAGGTAAAGACAATAGAAGAGTAGTAATACCAGCAGTAATAGTAATACTAATAATAATTAACCAAAAATACTATACAAAGCAAGCGATTCACATGGAAAAGAAAATGTATATAGTGACAGGACTCAGGAACAACGAGAAAGGAGAAATAAAACCCAAAAGCAGCAAACGAGACAAAAGTAGAACATTTTCAAAGCCAAAGGTTTAAGAGAAGGAAGAACAAAGAAAATACCGACGGTGAACTACAACACAGGCGTAACGGGCAATTTTTAAAAAGGGTCCGCACGAAGGGAAGACAAGAACCCATTAAAAATTAAGACGGTGAAGGGTATAACAGTAGGCGTAGGAAGAAAACCTTAAAAGCGGGGAGCGTTAGGGAAAAGAAGGGGGGAAACTAAGAACTAAGAACAACACACTAAAAGCGGGGAGCTTTAGGGAAATGAAGGAGGGAAACTAAAAACTAGGGACAGCACACTAAAAGCGGAGAAAGAACATTTCAAAAGGGAGGAGCCTAAGGAAAGAGAAGAACTAACTGCAAACTAAAGACAGGGAACGGGATAAAAGCAAAAAAAACTTCAAGAGTGACGGGACTTAGGGCAACGAAGAGATAAAAGTAAAAAGAGGGACAGTGAACTAAAAGAGAGACGTAGGAAGAAAACGGACAAAGCAAAGGTACTAAAAGAGACAAGGAAGAATTAAAAAATGGAAACGGCAAATGGAATACAAGTAGACAGAAGCTTTTGTCGTGGTTTAACCCCAGCCAGCAGCCAAGCACCACACAGCCGCTACGGGGGAGAAAATTGCAAGGGTGGAAGTCCGAAAACGCGTGGGTTAAGGTAAGAACAGTTTAACAATTGAAGGAAAAGACAACCGAATACTAGTAATACTAGCAGTAGCAGTAGCAGTAGTAATAATAATAAACCAATAAGAGTATACAAAGCAAGCGCTTCACTAGACAGGGGCTCACCACTCGCCGACCGATGCCAAGCACGTCCCCGAGCTGCCATCGCTGACTCCTGGCCAACGCCCCCCAGTTTCCAGACCGAGCGTGACGTCCCACGGTAGGGAATAGCGCTGCGGCCGGTCTGGGGCAGCTGAGCTGCCTGTGGCGCCTCCCAGCTTCTTGCGCACCGGGCAGAGCACGGGAAGCTGAAAGGTCCTTGAGTGGTGTCAGCGCTACTTAGCGACAAACAAAACGTCAGCGCGTTACCAACATGATGCTCATCCGCAATCCAAAAGGCAGCACTGTGCCAGCTACTAGGAAGAACCTTAACTCTCTGCCAGCCGAAAGCAGGACGCTTTGAACAGCAAGGGCGATTGAAGGAATAAGGAAAAACTTAATAAATAGCGACAGGGAGCTCCATCGGAGAAGGAAAATTTAGAAAGCGAGGGCACTAAGGGAAGAGAAGAAGCAATTAAACCCAGCTAAACCCCCAGGGGAAAAGTCAACCTAGAACACGGAAAAATCCCCAGGGATTAGGGAAATAAATGGGAAAATTAAAAAAAAACAGGACAGCGAACGAAAGGGACGGCGAAGGCAAATTCAAAAAACGAGGGCCCTAAGGAAAGACAAGAAAGAATTAACACAGAAATACAGGGAAATAAAGGCAGCAAAGAGGACAAAAGGAGACGGGAAAGTGTTCAGAGGAAGCGGCGATTAAGAACATCGGGAAGCGATTTAAAACCCGCATGGGTGAGCTAAAACGGAGACGGCAAAGAGAACGTCTAAAGTGACAGCACTCAGGAGCAACGAGAAAGGAGAGCTAAAACCTAAGAGCAGCAAACGAGATAAAAGTAGAACATTTTCAAAGCCAAAGGTTTAAGAG
This sequence comes from Platalea minor, assembly GCA_037975005.1. Classification (NCBI taxonomy): domain Eukaryota; kingdom Metazoa; phylum Chordata; class Aves; order Pelecaniformes; family Threskiornithidae; genus Platalea; species Platalea minor. Next base: position 39,872 of record JBBPFK010000145.1, read on the forward strand.
AAGGAAGAACTAAGAAAATACCGACGGTGAACTACAACACAGGCGTAACGGGCAATTTTTAAAAAGGGTCCGCGCGAAGGGAAGACAAGAAACCATTAAAAATTAAGACGGTGAAGGGTATAACAGTAGGCGTAGGAAGAAAACCTTAAAAGCGGGGAGCGTTAGGGAAACGAAGGGGGGAAACTAAAAACTAGGGACAGCACACTAAAAGCGGAGAAAGAACACTTCAAAAGGGAGGAGCCTAAGGAAAGAGAAGAACTAACTGCAAACTAAAGACAGGGAACGGGATAAAAGCAAAAAAAACTTCAAGAGTGACGGGACTTAGGGCAACGAAGAGATAAAAGTAAAAAGAGGGACAGTGAACTAAAAGAGAGACGTAGGAAGAAAACGGACAAAGCAAAGGTACTAAAGGACACAAGGAAGAATTAAAAAATGGAAACGGCAAATGGAATACAAGTAGACAGAAGCTTTTGTCGTGGTTTAACCCCAGCCAGCAGCCAAGCACCACACAGCCGCTACGGGGGAGAAAATTGCAAGGGTGGAAGCCCGAAAACGCGTGGGTTAAGGTAAGAACAGTTTAACAATTGAAGGAAAAGACAACCGAATACTAGTAATACTAGCAGTAGCAGTAGCAGTAGCAATAATAATAAACCAATAAGAGTATACAAAGCAAGCGCTTCACTAGACAGGGGCTCACCACTCGCCGACCGATGCCAAGCACGTCCCCGAGCTGCCATCGCTGACTCCTGGCCAACGCCCCCCAGTTTCCAGACCGAGCGTGACGTCCCACGGTAGGGAATAGCGCTGCGGCCGGTCTGGGGCAGCTGAGCTGCCTGTGGCGCCTCCCAGCTTCTTGCGCACCGGGCAGAGCACGGGAAGCTGAAAGGTCCTTGAGTGGTGTCAGCGCTACTTAGCGACAAACAAAACGTCAGCGCGTTACCAACATGATGCTCATCCGCAATCCAAAAGGCAGCACTGTGCCAGCTACTAGGAAGAACCTTAACTCTCTGCCAGCCGAAAGCAGGACGCTTTGAACAGCAAGGGCGATTGAAGGAATAAGGAAAAACTTAATAAATAGCGACAGGGAGCTCCATCGGAGAAGGAAAATTTAGAAAGCGAGGGCACTAAGGGAAGAGAAGAAGCAATTAAACCCAGCTAAACCCCCAGGGGAAAAGTCAACCTAGAACATGGAAAAATCCCCAGGGATTAGGGAAATAAATGGGAAAATTAAAAAAAACAGGACAGCGAACGAAAGGGACGGCGAAGGCAAATTCAAAAAACGAGGGCCCTAAGGAAAGACAAGAAAGAATTAACACAGAAATACAGGGAAATAAAGGCAGCAAAGAGGACAAAAGGAGACGGGAAAGTGTTCAGAGGAAGCGGCGATTAAGAACATCGGGAAGCGATTTAAAACCCGCATGGGTGAGCTAAAACGGAGACGGCAAAGAGAACGTCTAAAGTGACAGCACTCAGGAGCAACGAGAAAGGAGAGCTAAAACCTAAGAGCAGCAAACGAGATAAAAGTAGAACATTTTCAAAGCCAAAGGTTTAAGAGAAGGAAGAACTAAGAAAATACCGACGGTGAACTACAACACAGGCGTAACGGGCAATTTTTAAAAAGGGTCCGCGCGAAGGGAAGACAAGAAACCATTAAAAATTAAGACGGTGAAGGGTATAACAGTAGGCGTAGGAAGAAAACCTTAAAAGCGGGGAGCGTTAGGGAAACGAAGGGGGGAAACTAAAAACTAGGGACAGCACACTAAAAGCGGAGAAAGAACATTTCAAAAGGGAGGAGCCTAAGGAAAGAGAAGAACTAACTGCAAACTAAAGACAGGGAACGGGATAAAAGCAAAAAAAACTTCAAGAGTGACGGGACTTAGGGCAACGAAGAGATAAAAGTAAAAAGAGGGACAGTGAACTAAAAGAGAGACGTAGGAAGAAAACGGACAAAGCAAAGGTACTAAAAGAGACAAGGAAGAATTAAAAAATGGAAACGGCAAATGGAATACAAGTAGACAGAAGCTTTTGTCGTGGTTTAACCCCAGCCAGCAGCCAAGCACCACGCAGCCGCTACGGGGGAGAAAATTGCAAGGGTGGAAGTCCGAAAACGCGTGGGTTAAGGTAAGAACAGTTTAACAATTGAAGGAAAAGACAACCGAATACTAGTAATACTAGCAGTAGCAGTAGCAATAATAATAAACCAATAAGAGTATACAAAGCAAGCGCTTCACTAGACAGGGGCTCACCACTCGCCGACCGATGCCAAGCACGTCCCCGAGCTGCCATCGCTGACTCCTGGCCAACGCCCCCCAGTTTCCAGACCGAGCGTGACGTCCCACGGTAGGGAATAGCGCTGCGGCCGGTCTGGGGCAGCTGAGCTGCCTGTGGCGCCTCCCAGCTTCTTGCGCACCGGGCAGAGCACGGGAAGCTGAAAGGTCCTTGAGTGGTGTCAGCGCTACTTAGCGACAAACAAAACGTCAGCGCGTTACCAACATGATGCTCATCCGCAATCCAAAAGGCAGCACTGTGCCAGCTACTAGGAAGAACCTTAACTCTCTGCCAGCCGAAAGCAGGACGCTTTGAACAGCAAGGGCGATTGAAGGAATAAGGAAAAACTTAATAAATAGCGACAGGGAGCTCCATCGGAGAAGGAAAATTTAGAAAGCGAGGGCACTAAGGGAAGAGAAGAAGCAATTAAACCCAGCTAAACCCCCAGGGGAAAAGTCAACCTAGAACATGGAAAAATCCCCAGGGATTAGGGAAATAAATGGGAAAATTAAAAAAAACAGGACAGCGAACGAAAGGGACGGCGAAGGCAAATTCAAAAAACGAGGGCCCTAAGGAAAGACAAGAAAGAATTAACACAGAAATACAGGGAAATAAAGGCAGCAAAGAGGACAAAAGGAGACGGGAAAGTGTTCAGAGGAAGCGGCGATTAAGAACATCGGGAAGCGATTTAAAACCCGCATGGGTGAGCTAAAACGGAGACGGCAAAGAGAACGTCTAAAGTGACAGCACTCAGGAGCAACGAGAAAGGAGAGCTAAAACCTAAGAGCAGCAAACGAGATAAAAGTAGAACATTTTCAAAGCCAAAGGTTTAAGAGAAGGAAGAACTAAGAAAATACCGACGGTGAACTACAACACAGGCGTAACGGGCAATTTTTAAAAAGGGTCCGCGCGAAGGGAAGACAAGAAACCATTAAAAATTAAGACGGTGAAGGGTATAACAGTAGGCGTAGGAAGAAAACCTTAAAAGCGGGGAGCGTTAGGGAAACGAAGGGGGGAAACTAAAAACTAGGGACAGCACACTAAAAGCGGAGAAAGAACATTTCAAAAGGGAGGAGCCTAAGGAAAGAGAAGAACTAACTGCAAACTAAAGACAGGGAACGGGATAAAAGCAAAAAAAACTTCAAGAGTGACGGGACTTAGGGCAACGAAGAGATAAAAGTAAAAAGAGGGACAGTGAACTAAAAGAGAGACGTAGGAAGAAAACGGACAAAGCAAAGGTACTAAAGGACACAAGGAAGAATTAAAAAATGGAAACGGCAAATGGAATACAAGTAGACAGAAGCTTTTGTCGTGGTTTAACCCCAGCCAGCAGCCAAGCACCACGCAGCCGCTACGGGGGAGAAAATTGCAAGGGTGGAAGTCCGAAAACGCGTGGGTTAAGGTAAGAACAGTTTAACAATTGAAGGAAAAGACAACCGAATACTAGTAATACTAGCAGTAGCAGTAGCAATAATAATAAACCAATAAGAGTATACAAAGCAAGCGCTTCACTAGACAGGGGCTCACCACTCGCCGACCGATGCCAAGCACGTCCCCGAGCTGCCATCGCTGACTCCTGGCCAACGCCCCCCAGTTTCCAGACCGAGCGTGACGTCCCACGGTAGGGAATAGCGCTGCGGCCGGTCTGGGGCAGCTGAGCTGCCTGTGGCGCCTCCCAGCTTCTTGCGCACCGGGCAGAGCACGGGAAGCTGAAAGGTCCTTGAGTGGTGTCAGCGCTACTTAGCGACAAACAAAACGTCAGCGCGTTACCAACATGATGCTCATCCGCAATCCAAAAGGCAGCACTGTGCCAGCTACTAGGAAGAACCTTAACTCTCTGCCAGCCGAAAGCAGGACGCTTTGAACAGCAAGGGCGATTGAAGGAATAAGGAAAAACTTAATAAATAGCGACAGGGAGCTCCATCGGAGAAGGAAAATTTAGAAAGCGAGGGCACTAAGGGAAGAGAAGAAGCAATTAAACCCAGCTAAACCCCCAGGGGAAAAGTCAACCTAGAACATGGAAAAATCCCCAGGGATTAGGGAAATAAATGGGAAAATTAAAAAAAACAGGACAGCGAACGAAAGGGACGGCGAAGGCAAATTCAAAAAACGAGGGCCCTAAGGAAAGACAAGAAAGAATTAACACAGAAATACAGGGAAATAAAGGCAGCAAAGAGGACAAAAGGAGACGGGAAAGTGTTCAGAGGAAGCGGCGATTAAGAACATCGGGAAGCGATTTAAAACCCGCATGGGTGAGCTAAAACGGAGACGGCAAAGAGAACGTCTAAAGTGACAGCACTCAGGAGCAACGAGAAAGGAGAGCTAAAACCTAAGAGCAGCAAACGAGATAAAAGTAGAACATTTTCAAAGCCAAAGGTTTAAGAGAAGGAAGAACTAAGAAAATACCGACGGTGAACTACAACACAGGCGTAACGGGCAATTTTTAAAAAGGGTCCGCGCGAAGGGAAGACAAGAAACCATTAAAAATTAAGACGGTGAAGGGTATAACAGTAGGCGTAGGAAGAAAACCTTAAAAGCGGGGAGCGTTAGGGAAACGAAGGGGGGAAACTAAAAACTAGGGACAGCACACTAAAAGCGGAGAAAGAACATTTCAAAAGGGAGGAGCCTAAGGAAAGAGAAGAACTAACTGCAAACTAAAGACAGGGAACGGGATAAAAGCAAAAAAAACTTCAAGAGTGACGGGACTTAGGGCAACGAAGAGATAAAAGTAAAAAGAGGGACAGTGAACTAAAAGAGAGACGTAGGAAGAAAACGGACAAAGCAAAGGTACTAATAGAGACAAGGAAGAATTAAAAAATGGAAACGGCAAATGGAATACAAGTCGACAGAAGCTTTTGTCGTGGTTTAACCCCAGCCAGCAGCCAAGCACCACACAGCCGCTACGGGGGAGAAAATTGCAAGGGTGGAAGTCCGAAAACGCGTGGGTTAAGGTAAGAACAGTTTAACAATTGAAGGAAAAGACAACCGAATACTAGTAATACTAGCAGTAGCAGTAGCAATAATAATAAACCAATAAGAGTATACAAAGCAAGCGCTTCACTAGACAGGGGCTCACCACTCGCCGACCGATGCCAAGCACGTCCCCGAGCTGCCATCGCTGACTCCTGGCCAACGCCCCCCGGTTTCCAGACCGAGCGTGACGTCCCACGGTAGGGAATAGCGCTGCGGCCGGTCTGGGGCAGCTGAGCTGCCTGTGGCGCCTCCCAGCTTCTTGCGCACCGGGCAGAGCACGGGAAGCTGAAAGGTCCTTGAGTGGTGTCAGCGCTACTTAGCGACAAACAAAACGTCAGCGCGTTACCAACATGATGCTCATCCGCAATCCAAAAGGCAGCACTGTGCCAGCTACTAGGAAGAACCTTAACTCTCTGCCAGCCGAAAGCAGGACGCTTTGAACAGCAAGGGCGATTGAAGGAATAAGGAAAAACTTAATAAATAGCGACAGGGAGCTCCATCGGAGAAGGAAAATTTAGAAAGCGAGGGCACTAAGGGAAGAGAAGAAGCAATTAAACCCAGCTAAACCCCCAGGGGAAAAGTCAACCTAGAACATGGAAAAATCCCCAGGGATTAGGGAAATAAATGGGAAAATTAAAAAAAACAGGACAGCGAACGAAAGGGACGGCGAAGGCAAATTCAAAAAACGAGGGCCCTAAGGAAAGACAAGAAAGAATTAACACAGAAATACAGGGAAATAAAGGCAGCAAAGAGGACAAAAGGAGACGGGAAAGTGTTCAGAGGAAGCGGCGATTAAGAACATCGGGAAGCGATTTAAAACCCGCATGGGTGAGCTAAAACGGAGACGGCAAAGAGAACGTCTAAAGTGACAGCACTCAGGAGCAACGAGAAAGGAGAGCTAAAACCTAAGAGCAGCAAACGAGATAAAAGTAGAACATTTTCAAAGCCAAAGGTTTAAGAGAAGGAAGAACTAAGAAAATACCGACGGTGAACTACAACACAGGCGTAACGGGCAATTTTTAAAAAGGGTCCGCGCGAAGGGAAGACAAGAAACCATTAAAAATTAAGACGGTGAAGGGTATAACAGTAGGCGTAGGAAGAAAACCTTAAAAGCGGGGAGCGTTAGGGAAACGAAGGGGGGAAACTAAAAACTAGGGACAGCACACTAAAAGCGGAGAAAGAACATTTCAAAAGGGAGGAGCCTAAGGAAAGAGAAGAACTAACTGCAAACTAAAGACAGGGAACGGGATAAAAGCAAAAAAAACTTCAAGAGTGACGGGACTTAGGGCAACGAAGAGATAAAAGTAAAAAGAGGGACAGTGAACTAAAAGAGAGACGTAGGAAGAAAACGGACAAAGCAAAGGTACTAAAGGACACAAGGAAGAATTAAAAAATGGAAACGGCAAATGGAATACAAGTAGACAGAAGCTTTTGTCGTGGTTTAACCCCAGCCAGCAGCCAAGCACCACGCAGCCGCTACGGGGGAGAAAATTGCAAGGGTGGAAGTCCGAAAACGCGTGGGTTAAGGTAAGAACAGTTTAACAATTGAAGGAAAAGACAACCGAATACTAGTAATACTAGCAGTAGCAGTAGCAATAATAATAAACCAATAAGAGTATACAAAGCAAGTGCTTCACTAGACAGGGGCTCACCACTCGCCGACCGATGCCAAGCACGTCCCCGAGCTGCCATCGCTGACTCCTGGCCAACGCCCCCCAGTTTCCAGACCGAGCGTGACGTCCCACGGTAGGGAATAGCGCTGCGGCCGGTCTGGGGCAGCTGAGCTGCCTGTGGCGCCTCCCAGCTTCTTGCGCACCGGGCAGAGCACGGGAAGCTGAAAGGTCCTTGAGTGGTGTCAGCGCTACTTAGCGACAAACAAAACGTCAGCGCGTTACCAACATGATGCTCATCCGCAATCCAAAAGGCAGCACTGTGCCAGCTACTAGGAAGAACCTTAACTCTCTGCCAGCCGAAAGCAGGACGCTTTGAACAGCAAGGGCGATTGAAGGAATAAGGAAAAACTTAATAAATAGCGACAGGGAGCTCCATCGGAGAAGGAAAATTTAGAAAGCGAGGGCACTAAGGGAAGAGAAGAAGCAATTAAACCCAGCTAAACCCCCAGGGGAAAAGTCAACCTAGAACATGGAAAAATCCCCAGGGATTAGGGAAATAAATGGGAAAATTAAAAAAAACAGGACAGCGAACGAAAGGGACGGCGAAGGCAAATTCAAAAAACGAGGGCCCTAAGGAAAGACAAGAAAGAATTAACACAGAAATACAGGGAAATAAAGGCAGCAAAGAGGACAAAAGGAGACGGGAAAGTGTTCAGAGGAAGCGGCGATTAAGAACATCGGGAAGCGATTTAAAACCCGCATGGGTGAGCTAAAACGGAGACGGCAAAGAGAACGTCTAAAGTGACAGCACTCAGGAGCAACGAGAAAGGAGAGCTAAAACCTAAGAGCAGCAAACGAGATAAAAGTAGAACATTTTCAAAGCCAAAGGTTTAAGAGAAGGAAGAACTAAGAAAATACCGACGGTGAACTACAACACAGGCGTAACGGGCAATTTTTAAAAAGGGTCCGCGCGAAGGGAAGACAAGAAACCATTAAAAATTAAGACGGTGAAGGGTATAACAGTAGGCGTAGGAAGAAAACCTTAAAAGCGGGGAGCGTTAGGGAAACGAAGGGGGGAAACTAAAAACTAGGGACAGCACACTAAAAGCGGAGAAAGAACATTTCAAAAGGGAGGAGCCTAAGGAAAGAGAAGAACTAACTGCAAACTAAAGACAGGGAACGGGATAAAAGCAAAAAAAACTTCAAGAGTGACGGGACTTAGGGCAACGAAGAGATAAAAGTAAAAAGAGGGACAGTGAACTAAAAGAGAGACGTAGGAAGAAAACGGACAAAGCAAAGGTACTAAAGGACACAAGGAAGAATTAAAAAATGGAAACGGCAAATGGAATACAAGTAGACAGAAGCTTTTGTCGTGGTTTAACCCCAGCCAGCAGCCAAGCACCACGCAGCCGCTACGGGGGAGAAAATTGCAAGGGTGGAAGTCCGAAAACGCGTGGGTTAAGGTAAGAACAGTTTAACAATTGAAGGAAAAGACAACCGAATACTAGTAATACTAGCAGTAGCAGTAGCAATAATAATAAACCAATAAGAGTATACAAAGCAAGTGCTTCACTAGACAGGGGCTCACCACTCGCCGACCGATGCCAAGCACGTCCCCGAGCTGCCATCGCTGACTCCTGGCCAACGCCCCCCAGTTTCCAGACCGAGCGTGACGTCCCACGGTAGGGAATAGCGCTGCGGCCGGTCTGGGGCAGCTGAGCTGCCTGTGGCGCCTCCCAGCTTCTTGCGCACCGGGCAGAGCACGGGAAGCTGAAAGGTCCTTGAGTGGTGTCAGCGCTACTTAGCGACAAACAAAACGTCAGCGCGTTACCAACATGATGCTCATCCGCAATCCAAAAGGCAGCACTGTGCCAGCTACTAGGAAGAACCTTAACTCTCTGCCAGCCGAAAGCAGGACGCTTTGAACAGCAAGGGCGATTGAAGGAATAAGGAAAAACTTAATAAATAGCGACAGGGAGCTCCATCGGAGAAGGAAAATTTAGAAAGCGAGGGCACTAAGGGAAGAGAAGAAGCAATTAAACCCAGCTAAACCCCCAGGGGAAAAGTCAACCTAGAACATGGAAAAATCCCCAGGGATTAGGGAAATAAATGGGAAAATTAAAAAAAACAGGACAGCGAACGAAAGGGACGGCGAAGGCAAATTCAAAAAACGAGGGCCCTAAGGAAAGACAAGAAAGAATTAACACAGAAATACAGGGAAATAAAGGCAGCAAAGAGGACAAAAGGAGACGGGAAAGTGTTCAGAGGAAGCGGCGATTAAGAACATCGGGAAGCGATTTAAAACCCGCATGGGTGAGCTAAAACGGAGACGGCAAAGAGAACGTCTAAAGTGACAGCACTCAGGAGCAACGAGAAAGGAGAGCTAAAACCTAAGAGCAGCAAACGAGATAAAAGTAGAACATTTTCAAAGCCAAAGGTTTAAGAGAAGGAAGAACTAAGAAAATACCGACGGTGAACTACAACACAGGCGTAACGGGCAATTTTTAAAAAGGGTCCGCGCGAAGGGAAGACAAGAAACCATTAAAAATTAAGACGGTGAAGGGTATAACAGTAGGCGTAGGAAGAAAACCTTAAAAGCGGGGAGCGTTAGGGAAACGAAGGGGGGAAACTAAAAACTAGGGACAGCACACTAAAAGCGGAGAAAGAACATTTCAAAAGGGAGGAGCCTAAGGAAAGAGAAGAACTAACTGCAAACTAAAGACAGGGAACGGGATAAAAGCAAAAAAAACTTCAAGAGTGACGGGACTTAGGGCAACGAAGAGATAAAAGTAAAAAGAGGGACAGTGAACTAAAAGAGAGACGTAGGAAGAAAACGGACAAAGCAAAGGTACTAATAGAGACAAGGAAGAATTAAAAAATGGAAACGGCAAATGGAATACAAGTCGACAGAAGCTTTTGTCGTGGTTTAACCCCAGCCAGCAGCCAAGCACCACACAGCCGCTACGGGGGAGAAAATTGCAAGGGTGGAAGTCCGAAAACGCGTGGGTTAAGGTAAGAACAGTTTAACAATTGAAGGAAAAGACAACCGAATACTAGTAATACTAGCAGTAGCAGTAGCAATAATAATAAACCAATAAGAGTATACAAAGCAAGCGCTTCACTAGACAGGGGCTCACCACTCGCCGACCGATGCCAAGCACGTCCCCGAGCTGCCATCGCTGACTCCTGGCCAACGCCCCCCGGTTTCCAGACCGAGCGTGACGTCCCACGGTAGGGAATAGCGCTGCGGCCGGTCTGGGGCAGCTGAGCTGCCTGTGGCGCCTCCCAGCTTCTTGCGCACCGGGCAGAGCACGGGAAGCTGAAAGGTCCTTGAGTGGTGTCAGCGCTACTTAGCGACAAACAAAACGTCAGCGCGTTACCAACATGATGCTCATCCGCAATCCAAAAGGCAGCACTGTGCCAGCTACTAGGAAGAACCTTAACTCTCTGCCAGCCGAAAGCAGGACGCTTTGAACAGCAAGGGCGATTGAAGGAATAAGGAAAAACTTAATAAATAGCGACAGGGAGCTCCATCGGAGAAGGAAAATTTAGAAAGCGAGGGCACTAAGGGAAGAGAAGAAGCAATTAAACCCAGCTAAACCCCCAGGGGAAAAGTCAACCTAGAACATGGAAAAATCCCCAGGGATTAGGGAAATAAATGGGAAAATTAAAAAAAACAGGACAGCGAACGAAAGGGACGGCGAAGGCAAATTCAAAAAACGAGGGCCCTAAGGAAAGACAAGAAAGAATTAACACAGAAATACAGGGAAATAAAGGCAGCAAAGAGGACAAAAGGAGACGGGAAAGTGTTCAGAGGAAGCGGCGATTAAGAACATCGGGAAGCGATTTAAAACCCGCATGGGTGAGCTAAAACGGAGACGGCAAAGAGAACGTCTAAAGTGACAGCACTCAGGAGCAACGAGAAAGGAGAGCTAAAACCTAAGAGCAGCAAACGAGATAAAAGTAGAACATTTTCAAAGCCAAAGGTTTAAGAGAAGGAAGAACTAAGAAAATACCGACGGTGAACTACAACACAGGCGTAACGGGCAATTTTTAAAAAGGGTCCGCGCGAAGGGAAGACAAGAAACCATTAAAAATTAAGACGGTGAAGGGTATAACAGTAGGCGTAGGAAGAAAACCTTAAAAGCGGGGAGCGTTAGGGAAACGAAGGGGGGAAACTAAAAACTAGGGACAGCACACTAAAAGCGGAGAAAGAACATTTCAAAAGGGAGGAGCCTAAGGAAAGAGAAGAACTAACTGCAAACTAAAGACAGGGAACGGGATAAAAGCAAAAAAAACTTCAAGAGTGACGGGACTTAGGGCAACGAAGAGATAAAAGTAAAAAGAGGGACAGTGAACTAAAAGAGAGACGTAGGAAGAAAACGGACAAAGCAAAGGTACTAATAGAGACAAGGAAGAATTAAAAAATGGAAACGGCAAATGGAATACAAGTCGACAGAAGCTTTTGTCGTGGTTTAACCCCAGCCAGCAGCCAAGCACCACACAGCCGCTACGGGGGAGAAAATTGCAAGGGTGGAAGTCCGAAAACGCGTGGGTTAAGGTAAGAACAGTTTAACAATTGAAGGAAAAGACAACCGAATACTAGTAATACTAGCAGTAGCAGTAGCAATAATAATAAACCAATAAGAGTATACAAAGCAAGCGCTTCACTAGACAGGGGCTCACCACTCGCCGACCGATGCCAAGCACGTCCCCGAGCTGCCATCGCTGACTCCTGGCCAACGCCCCCCAGTTTCCAGACCGAGCGTGACGTCCCACGGTAGGGAATAGCGCTGCGGCCGGTCTGGGGCAGCTGAGCTGCCTGTGGCGCCTCCCAGCTTCTTGCGCACCGGGCAGAGCACGGGAAGCTGAAAGGTCCTTGAGTGGTGTCAGCGCTACTTAGCGACAAACAAAACGTCAGCGCGTTACCAACATGATGCTCATCCGCAATCCAAAAGGCAGCACTGTGCCAGCTACTAGGAAGAACCTTAACTCTCTGCCAGCCGAAAGCAGGACGCTTTGAACAGCAAGGGCGATTGAAGGAATAAGGAAAAACTTAATAAATAGCGACAGGGAGCTCCATCGGAGAAGGAAAATTTAGAAAGCGAGGGCACTAAGGGAAGAGAAGAAGCAATTAAACCCAGCTAAACCCCCAGGGGAAAAGTCAACCTAGAACATGGAAAAATCCCCAGGGATTAGGGAAATAAATGGGAAAATTAAAAAAAACAGGACAGCGAACGAAAGGGACGGCGAAGGCAAATTCAAAAAACGAGGGCCCTAAGGAAAGACAAGAAAGAATTAACACAGAAATACAGGGAAATAAAGGCAGCAAAGAGGACAAAAGGAGACGGGAAAGTGTTCAGAGGAAGCGGCGATTAAGAACATCGGGAAGCGATTTAAAACCCGCATGGGTGAGCTAAAACGGAGACAGCAAAGAGAACGTCTAAAGTGACAGCACTCAGGAGCAACGAGAAAGGAGAGCTAAAACCTAAGAGCAGCAAACGAGATAAAAGTAGAACATTTTCAAAGCCAAAGGTTTAAGAGAAGGAAGAACTAAGAAAATACCGACGGTGAACTACAACACAGGCGTAACGGGCAATTTTTAAAAAGGGTCCGCGCGAAGGGAAGACAAGAAACCATTAAAAATTAAGACGGTGAAGGGTATAACAGTAGGCGTAGGAAGAAAACCTTAAAAGCGGGGAGCGTTAGGGAAACGAAGGGGGGAAACTAAAAACTAGGGACAGCACACTAAAAGCGGAGAAAGAACATTTCAAAAGGGAGGAGCCTAAGGAAAGAGAAGAACTAACTGCAAACTAAAGACAGGGAACGGGATAAAAGCAAAAAAAACTTCAAGAGTGACGGGACTTAGGGCAATGAAGAGATAAAAGTAAAAAGAGGGACAGTGAACTAAAAGAGAGACGTAGGAAGAAAACGGACAAAGCAAAGGTACTAAAAGAGACAAGGAAGAATTAAAAAATGGAAACGGCAAATGGAATACAAGTCGACAGAAGCTTTTGTCGTGGTTTAACCCCAGCCAGCAGCCAAGCACCACACAGCCGCTACGGGGGAGAAAATTGCAAGGGTGGAAGTCCGAAAACGCGTGGGTTAAGGTAAGAACAGTTTAACAATTGAAGGAAAAGACAACCGAATACTAGTAATACTAGCAGTAGCAGTAGCAGTAGTAATAATAATAAACCAATAAGAGTATACAAAGCAAGCGCTTCACTAGACAGGGGCTCACCACTCGCCGACCGATGCCAAGCACGTCCCCGAGCTGCCATCGCTGACTCCTGGCCAACGCCCCCCAGTTTCCAGACCGAGCGTGACGTCCCACGGTAGGGAATAGCGCTGCGGCCGGTCTGGGGCAGCTGAGCTGCCTGTGGCGCCTCCCAGCTTCTTGCGCACCGGGCAGAGCACGGGAAGCTGAAAGGTCCTTGAGTGGTGTCAGCGCTACTTAGCGACAAACAAAACGTCAGCGCGTTACCAACATGATGCTCATCCGCAATCCAAAAGGCAGCACTGTGCCAGCTACTAGGAAGAACCTTAACTCTCTGCCAGCCGAAAGCAGGACGCTTTGAACAGCAAGGGCGATTGAAGGAATAAGGAAAAACTTAATAAATAGCGACAGGGAGCTCCATCGGAGAAGGAAAATTTAGAAAGCGAGGGCACTAAGGGAAGAGAAGAAGCAATTAAACCCAGCTAAACCCCCAGGGGAAAAGTCAACCTAGAACATGGAAAAATCCCCAGGGATTAGGGAAATAAATGGGAAAATTAAAAAAAACAGGACAGCGAACGAAAGGGACGGCGAAGGCAAATTCAAAAAACGAGGGCCCTAAGGAAAGACAAGAAAGAATTAACACAGAAATACAGGGAAATAAAGGCAGCAAAGAGGACAAAAGGAGACGGGAAAGTGTTCAGAGGAAGCGGCGATTAAGAACATCGGGAAGCGATTTAAAACCCGCATGGGTGAGCTAAAACGGAGACGGCAAAGAGAACGTCTAAAGTGACAGCACTCAGGAGCAACGAGAAAGGAGAGCTAAAACCTAAGAGCAGCAAACGAGATAAAAGTAGAACATTTTCAAAGCCAAAGGTTTAAGAGAAGGAAGAACTAAGAAAATACCGACGGTGAACTACAACACAGGCGTAACGGGCAATTTTTAAAAAGGGTCCGCGCGAAGGGAAGACAAGAAACCATTAAAAATTAAGATGGTGAAGGGTATAACAGTAGGCGTAGGAAGAAAACCTTAAAAGCGGGGAGCGTTAGGGAAACGAAGGGGGGAAACTAAAAACTAGGGACAGCACACTAAAAGCGGAGAAAGAACATTTCAAAAGGGAGGAGCCTAAGGAAAGAGAAGAACTAACTGCAAACTAAAGACAGGGAACGGGATAAAAGCAAAAAAAACTTCAAGAGTGACGGGACTTAGGGCAACGAAGAGATAAAAGTAAAAAGAGGGACAGTGAACTAAAAGAGAGACGTAGGAAGAAAACGGACAAAGCAAAGGTACTAATAGAGACAAGGAAGAATTAAAAAATGGAAACGGCAAATGGAATACAAGTAGACAGAAGCTTTTGTCGTGGTTTAACCCCAGCCAGCAGCCAAGCACCACACAGCCGCTACGGGGGAGAAAATTGCAAGGGTGGAAGTCCGAAAACGCGTGGGTTAAGGTAAGAACAGTTTAACAATTGAAGGAAAAGACAACCGAATACTAGTAATACTAGCAGTAGCAGTAGCAATAATAATAAACCAATAAGAGTATACAAAGCAAGCGCTTCACTAGACAGGGGCTCACCACTCGCCGACCGATGCCAAGCACGTCCCCGAGCTGCCATCGCTGACTCCTGGCCAACGCCCCCCGGTTTCCAGACTGAGCGTGACGTCCCACGGTAGGGAATAGCGCTGCGGCCGGTCTGGGGCAGCTGAGCTGCCTGTGGCGCCTCCCAGCTTCTTGCGCACCGGGCAGAGCACGGGAAGCTGAAAGGTCCTTGAGTGGTGTCAGCGCTACTTAGCGACAAACAAAACGTCAGCGCGTTACCAACATGATGCTCATCCGCAATCCAAAAGGCAGCACTGTGCCAGCTACTAGGAAGAACCTTAACTCTCTGCCAGCCGAAAGCAGGACGCTTTGAACAGCAAGGGCGATTGAAGGAATAAGGAAAAACTTAATAAATAGCGACAGGGAGCTCCATCGGAGAAGGAAAATTTAGAAAGCGAGGGCACTAAGGGAAGAGAAGAAGCAATTAAACCCAGCTAAACCCCCAGGGGAAAAGTCAACCTAGAACATGGAAAAATCCCCAGGGATTAGGGAAATAAATGGGAAAATTAAAAAAAACAGGACAGCGAACGAAAGGGACGGCGAAGGCAAATTCAAAAAACGAGGGCCCTAAGGAAAGACAAGAAAGAATTAACACAGAAATACAGGGAAATAAAGGCAGCAAAGAGGACAAAAGGAGACGGGAAAGTGTTCAGAGGAAGCGGCGATTAAGAACATCGGGAAGCGATTTAAAACCCGCATGGGTGAGCTAAAACGGAGACGGCAAAGAGAACGTCTAAAGTGACAGCACTCAGGAGCAACGAGAAAGGAGAGCTAAAACCTAAGAGCAGCAAACGAGATAAAAGTAGAACATTTTCAAAGCCAAAGGTTTAAGAGAAGGAAGAACTAAGAAAATACCGACGGTGAACTACAACACAGGCGTAACGGGCAATTTTTAAAAAGGGTCCGCGCGAAGGGAAGACAAGAAACCATTAAAAATTAAGACGGTGAAGGGTATAACAGTAGGCGTAGGAAGAAAACCTTAAAAGCGGGGAGCGTTAGGGAAACGAAGGGGGGAAACTAAAAACTAGGGACAGCACACTAAAAGCGGAGAAAGAACATTTCAAAAGGGAGGAGCCTAAGGAAAGAGAAGAACTAACTGCAAACTAAAGACAGGGAACGGGATAAAAGCAAAAAAAACTTCAAGAGTGACGGGACTTAGGGCAACGAAGAGATAAAAGTAAAAAGAGGGACAGTGAACTAAAAGAGAGACGTAGGAAGAAAACGGACAAAGCAAAGGTACTAAAAGAGACAAGGAAGAATTAAAAAATGGAAACGGCAGACGGAATACAAGTAGACAGAAGCTTTTGTCGTGGTTTAACCCCAGCCAGCAGCCAAGCACCACACAGCCGCTACGGGGGAGAAAATTGCAAGGGTGGAAGTCCGAAAACGCGTGGGTTAAGGTAAGAACAGTTTAACAATTGAAGGAAAAGACAACCGAATACTAGTAATACTAGCAGTAGCAGTAGCAATAATAATAAACCAATAAGAGTATACAAAGCAAGCGCTTCACTAGACAGGGGCTCACCACTCGCCGACCGATGCCAAGCACGTCCCCGAGCTGCCATCGCTGACTCCTGGCCAACGCCCCCCGGTTTCCAGACCGAGCGTGACGTCCCACGGTAGGGAATAGCGCTGCGGCCGGTCTGGGGCAGCTGAGCTGCCTGTGGCGCCTCCCAGCTTCTTGCGCACCGGGCAGAGCACGGGAAGCTGAAAGGTCCTTGAGTGGTGTCAGCGCTACTTAGCGACAAACAAAACGTCAGCGCGTTACCAACATGATGCTCATCCGCAATCCAAAAGGCAGCACTGTGCCAGCTACTAGGAAGAACCTTAACTCTCTGCCAGCCGAAAGCAGGACGCTTTGAACAGCAAGGGCGATTGAAGGAATAAGGAAAAACTTAATAAATAGCGACAGGGAGCTCCATCGGAGAAGGAAAATTTAGAAAGCGAGGGCACTAAGGGAAGAGAAGAAGCAATTAAACCCAGCTAAACCCCCAGGGGAAAAGTCAACCTAGAACACGGAAAAATCCCCAGGGATTAGGGAAATAAATGGGAAAATTAAAAAAAACAGGACAGCGAACGAAAGGGACGGCGAAGGCAAATTCAAAAAACGAGGGCCCTAAGGAAAGACAAGAAAGAATTAACACAGAAATACAGGGAAATAAAGGCAGCAAAGAGGACAAAAGGAGACAGGAAAGTGTTCAGAGGAAGCGGCGATTAAGAACATCGGGAAGCGATTTAAAACCCGCATGGGTGAGCTAAAACGGGGACAGAAAATTACAGAAAATTATTTTTTAATAATTTATATAATACAGCAGATACAGGTTTGTATTTTGAATTCCTTTTTTAATATATATGTTAATTTTATATATATTAATATTTTTATATATATATAATATATATTTTTAATATAATAAATATAGAAATTTTTTATCTATCTATCTATATAAAGGTGGGAGATTTTTCTCTACTGCAATGCAAAACGTCTCATCCCTTCCTTACGGCACAGCTGCAGGGAGATGACCCTGCGAGGCTGCAGGACGAGGGCGTACCACAATCAGAATCTACACTTACAGGTCCGCCGCAACAGCTACGGCCCTCGCAGCTGCTGCTGCACATCTTGCTGGCTCGGTCGACAAAGCTGGAAGCGAAGCGTAACGCTTTCGAGGGTAAAAGGAAAGCCAAAGGACAAATCGCAGCAATTCGCTTCATACTAAAAAAGCTGTGCGTGTGTTTATAAACATCCAATAAAAATACTTCTGCTGGAGAAGGACTGGATTTTCCTTTGGCGTTAATTTAACTTGCACAGCTGTGAATCGATACCAGTAGATTATCTGTCTCCAAGATACGCAGTTATCATTTGACCAGGGGTTTTTTGCGCCTTACGTCATTAGGAGCGACATCTGGCCAGCCGCGCCGCCCAAGAGAGATGCTGCTGAACTGCCAGGGAAACGCACCCTTGAAAGCCAGACAGAAAGTACTTCAGAGCACTCCGTCAAAAGAGCGGGGGGGAAAACACCCCGTAACGTTCAGTTGCCTCTCCTGGTCAACGTTCAGAACAAATACCTAACTGCTTAAACACACCTAAGCAATTGTACGCCACAGCTAGTTGGCAGTTACAGCTGAAACAACGCAAGGCAGTTTGTAGATCCAATTTTAACTTTTTTTTCCTAAAGTTACATCTAGGAGAGAAAAATCCATGACAGAAGAGATCCCCCATACGGTTTTACTTTGGGGGCAGAATCCAATCCCCGGGGCTGCAACGCGTAAGGCTACCAAAAAGGACCGGCAGATTTGCTAACGCTTTTGGCTGCGCCGAAGCATGCAGAGGAACGCGTGTTGATGACATCTCGGCTGTTGCAACTGAGAACCAGCGATGCCATCAACTTCTGGAAGACGTGCTGTGCTCGGGTCTTTGGAAGCAAACGGACTTTTTTTTTTTTTAAGAGAGTGGAAAGTCTTGCTGCTGCTGACTTCTACTGCCAAGCGCATCATCTCTGAAGATCCCCACTCTGATGGGGAGTTCATAAAACACAACTTCTTTGAATGAGAAAGATTTCCATTCTGGAAATCTCCAATCGAGGAGACCCTCAAGCCCGGCGACCTCCAAAGCCCCTTAGGGAATTACAGCAGCAGTCTGACGATGGAGAAACCGCAATGGCATGACACGGCGACTCAGAGATCTGAAACGGACACCTTACGGCTACAGAAACCGGTGCTAAAAACACTATACCCAAGAACATCATTGTCATGACCGACACTAGAGCAAGCCTCCTTGGGCGCTCGAGGAAAAGGGCGAAAAGAGAATAATAGAAAAATCTTGCGTGTCCAGGACTGCGATAAAAGACGTGGTGCTCCCTGGAGATTTTTAAAAGCACAAATAATACACATCCTCTTCTCCAGAAGAGGGGAAGGAAAGGGAACACGGCGACACAAGCCTGCACTGGAAATAAGTGCCCAGTCAGTGCCTCTAAGTAACAGTTTCTGTGATGTCCTGATGGATGGTGAAGGGACGGATGCAAAAATTAGCTCGGGGAATGAAGTGAGAAAGAGGCACGGAGGAGCGGACACCCGAGAGTTCCAGAGGGTATCTTTTTTTGTACCTGTGGGAATAAATGAGAGGCTGTTTTACTTTGACAAGATGCAGCTGTGCCCTTGAGCCTTGTTACAAACAAGTTGGTGAAACTTAGAGGCAGAAAAATAAGGATGAGATTGGATACATCCCTGAAAGAGGAATTCGCGTGCACCAGCTTGAAGAACCAATAAGTAACGCTGAAGAGACGCGCGGACGCAAGACAGTAGCCAATAAAATGGGTTTTGCTTGCTCGTGAATGCTAGATCATATTATAAAAGGGATAGATTGTAAAAATAAAGTGTCATCGGCATCTTCACTTGTCTTCGCCTCAACTCATATGCGGAGTCCGTGTTTAATTGCCACATGTACCTTAATGTACCCCATGGTTTACGAGATGAGACTTGTCTGACGTTCGCCCCCGCATGTTGTGATATGGAGGCCTGGACAGTTTACGCCGCATCCCTCGTAACTCCGTCGTATCTCCCGTCGGCCATGGAGAGACAAAAACAGAACAGACCTCGGCAAAACCCAAATAAAACTGCAAAACCCATCTGAGAAAGGCTCATGAACCTGCCTCCCTTTCCCAACCATCCCCCGCTCCCAAAACTTGCGAAACACCTTCTCTTCTCCTGACCTGGCAGGGAAGGAAGCCCACTCCTTCCCGACAGTTTCTGCCCTGTATTTGCACCCCTGAACCCCCCGTGTCGGCCACTCCTCGGGAGCTGCTCTTCCAAGCTGCACCCCATGTTCTGTGAGCCTGGCTTATCTTTCGTCTTCTCACAGACTCCAGGCTCTGGAACAGACCCACAAAATCAGTGAAGTCCTGAAGCTTATAATCTAGAAGGGGCCTATTGCAATCCGCAAAGGTTCCAGGGACAACGTGGTACTCTGTCGGCGATCGAGAAAGACGATGAACGGTTCCGTAACCTGAAAGACATTACACCTTATGACCCTGCTGCTTTCTTGAAAAATGCTAAAACTCCACATACAGATGCATACAAGATGACCACCTTAACCCCTGCTAGATCATCTCACCATCACTCCTATTAAGAGATGGTGTCAACAACTTGCATGGAAAAACTGGTGAGAAAAACAAGGTTCTATCTTCAACAAAATCAGGAATTCCAGAAAAATATAATGCACTTAGAATTAAAAAAAAAAAAAAAAAAAAAAAAAAAAAAAAACAAACACCACAACAAAACAAGACTATTGAACCTTCTTGCCACCCCTGAACACCCAACCAAAATTACTGACCTGGAAAAAAAAAAAAAAAAAAAAAAAAAAACCACAAAGCTGCATGCAAGTATACTTTCTACTATATATGCTATGGAACCTTGACTGGTCCTGAAGCCCTTACCTCAAACAGACACCTGTGCTTCTTTAAATGTCAAAACACACCTGCCTAGATAACTGAGGCAGGTCAAAATCTGCAGTCAACTGAAGGAACAGCAGAGTACTGACACCAAAGAAGTCCAGGAGCAGAATGAGCTCCCAAAGATGAAGCTGCAGCTCATATACCCCTGGCCCTGCCCACCACCCTTCCCACAATCACCTGGGAAAGGGGAGGGACAAACCACCAGATGGCATAAAGGCTGCAGGAGGAGCAGCAGCTATTTCACTCATCTGCCTTAAACTTACAGCATGCAAAGCACTGAACAGAGAAAGCAAGCCTTACTGGAAACAACGATGCCACAACGTGCTAAGGCTGGCATAGGGCTGGGGGCTCTGCCACCATGCACAAAGACTGCCATGGGGGCATGCCACCGTGTGCAAAGAAAATAAGAACAGAAAATAAAAATACACAATAAAATTTAAACAATAGCACTGACAAGGAATTATAAAAAAAGACAGCAAAGGGAATAAAAGTAGGCATAGAAACAATATTAAAAATGCGATAGGCATTAGCAAAATAAAGGAAGAAATTACAAAATCAGGAGAGCAAACAAAAAGAGATGAT
>JBBPFK010000145.1:60768-124781 GCA_037975005.1 Platalea minor
AGTCTGGCTGAGCTATTATGAACGTCCAAGGATTCCTCCCACAACAAAGGTGCCAGGACTAAAAAGCTCTTGCTGCTCTTCAAGGACCCAGGCAACCCCATTCACAGCCCCACAAACGATGGCGCTCTCTCTTTCTACAGCCTCCCAAAGTCCAGTAAAATCTGCACGGGAAACTGAGGACAGCCGTAGTCTTGCTCAGCAATTGCCAACGTCCAGGGATTCCTCCCACAACAAAGGTGCCAGGACCAAAAGCTTTTGCTGCTCTTCAAGGACCCAGGCAACCCCATTCACAGCCCCACAAACGTTGGCGCTCTCTCTCTCTACAGCCTCCCAAAGTCCAATACTATCTGCCTGGGCCGCTGAGTAGAGCTTCGGTCAGCAATTGCAATGTCCAGGGATTCCTCCCACAACAAAGGTGCCAGGACCAAAAGCTCTTGCTGCTCTTCAAGGACCCAGGCAACCCCATTCACAGCCCCACAAACGATGGCGCTCTCTCTTTCTACAGCCTCCCAAAGTCCAATACTATCTGCCAGGGCTGCTGAGGATAGCCGGAGCCCGGCTCAGCAATTGCCAACGTCCAGGGATTCCTCCCACAACAAAGGTGCCAGCACCAAAAGCTCTTGCTGCTCTTCAAGGACCCAGGCAACCCCATTCACAGCCCCACAAACGATGGCGCTCTCTCTTTCTACAGCCTCCCAAAGTCCAATACTATCTCCCTGGGCCACTAAGTACAGCTTCGCTCAGCAATTGCAACGTCCAGGGATTCCTCCCACAACAAAGGTGCCAGGACCAAAAGCTCTTCCTGCTCTTCAAGGACCCAGGCAACCCCATTCACAGCCCAACAAACGATGGCGCTCTCTCTTGCTAAAGACTCCCAAAGTCCAGTACTATCTGCCCAGGCCGATGACTAGAGCCTTGCTCAGGTATTATGAAATTCCAAGGATTCCTCTCACAACAAAGCTGTCAGGACTAAAAAGCTCTTGCTGCTCTTCAAGGACCCAGGCAACCCCATTCACAGCCCCACAAACGCTGGTGCGCTCTCTCTTTCTACAGCCTCCCAAAGTCCAATACTATCTGCCCGGGCCGATGAGGAGAGCCGGAGCCCGGCTCAGCAATTGCGAACGTCCAGGGATTCCTCCCACAACAAAGGTGCCAGGACCAAAAGCTCTTGCTGCTCTTCAAGGACCCAGGCAACCCCATTCACAGCCCCACAAACGTTGGCGCTCTCTCTTTCTACCGTCTCCCAAAGTCCAATAGTATCTGCCCGGGCCGATGAGGAGAGCCGGAGCCAGGCTCAGCAATTGCCAACGTCCAGGGATTCCTCCCATAACAAAGGTGCCAGGACCAAAAGCTCTTGCTGCTCTTCAAGGACCCAGGCAACCCCATTCACAGCCCCACAAACGATGGCGCTCTCTCTTTCTACAGCCTCCCAAAGTCCAATACTATCAGCCTGGGCCGCTGAGTAGAGCTTCGGTCAGCAATTGCAACGTCCAGGGATTCCTCCCACGACAAAGGTGCCAGGACCAAAAGCTCTTGCTGCTCTTCAAGGACCCAGGCAACCCCATTCACAGCCCCACAAACGCTGGCGCTCTCTCTTGCTAAAGACTCCCAAAGTCCAGTACTATCTGCCAAGGCCGATGACTAGAGCCTGGCTGAGGTATTATGAACGTCCAAGGATTCCTCCCACAACAAAGGAGCCAGGACTGAAAAGGTCTTGCTGCTCTTAGAGGACCCAGGCAACCCCATTCACAGACCCACAAACGATGGCGCTCTCTCTTTCTACGGCCTCCCAAAGTCCAGTAAAATCTGCACGGGAAACTGAGGACAGCCGTAGTCTTGCTCAGCAATTGCAAACGTTCAGGGATTCCTCCCGCAACAAAGGTGTCAGGACCAAAAGCTTTTGCTGCTCTTCAAGGACCCAGGCAACCCCATTCACAGCCCCACAAACGCTGGCGCTCTCTCTTGCTAAAGACTCCCAAAGTCCAGTACTATCTGCCCAGGCCGATGACTAGAACCTGGCTCAGGTATCATGAAAGTCCAAGGATTCCTCCCACAACAAAGGTGTCAGGACTAAAAAGCTCTTGCTGCTCTTCAAGGACCCAGGCAACCCCATTCACAGCCCCACAAACGATGGCGCTCTCTCTTTCTACAGCCTCCCAAAGTCCAATACTATCAGCCTGGGCCGCTGAGTAGAGCTTCGGTCAGCAATAGCCAACGTCCAGGGATTCCTCCCACAACAAAGGTGCCAGGACCAAAAGCTCTTGCTGCTCTTCAAGGACCCAGGCAACCCCATTCACAGCCCCACAAACGCTGGCGCTCTCTCTTGCTGAAGACTCCCAAAGTCCAGTACTATCTGCCAAGGCCGATGACTAGAGCCTGGCTGAGCTATTATGAACGTCCAAGGATTCCTCCCACAACAAAGGTGCCAGGACTAAAAAGCTCTTGCTGCTCTTCAAGGACCCAGGCAACCCCATTCACAGCCCCACAAACGGTGGCGCTCTCTCTTTCTACAGTGTCCCAAAGTCCAATACTATCTGCCTGGGCCGCTGAGTAGAGCTTCGGTAAGCAATTGCAACGTCCAGGGATTCCTCCCACAACAAAGGTGCCAGGACCAAAAGCTCTTGCTGCTCTTCAAGGACACAGGCAACCCCATTCACAGCCCCACAAACGCTGGCGCTCTCTCTTTCTACAGCCTCCCAAAGTCCAGTAAAATCTGCACGGGAAACTGAGGACAGCCGTAGTCTTGCTCAGCAATTGCCAACGTCCAGGGATTCCTCCCACAACAAAGGTGCCAGGACCAAAAGCTTTTGCTGCTCTTCAAGGACACAGGCAACCCCATTCACAGCCCCACAAACGCTGGCGCTCTCTCTTTCTACAGCCTCCCAAAGTCCAATAATATCTGCCCGGACCGCTGAGTACAGCTTCGGTCAGCAATTGCAACGTCCAGGGATTCCTCCCACAACAAAGGTGCCAGGACCAAAAGCTCTTGCTGCTCTTCAAGGACCCAGGCAACCCCATTCACAGCCCCACAAACGATGGCGCTCTCTCTTTCTACCGCCTCCCAAAGTCCAATACTATCTGCCCGGGCCGATGAGGAGAGCCGGAGCCAGGCTCAGCAATTGCCAGCGTCCAGGGATTCCTCCCACAACAAAGGTGCCAATACCAAAAGCTCTTGCTGCTCTTCAAGGACCCAGGCAACCCCATTCACAGCCCCACAAACGATGGCGCTCTCTCTTTCTACAGCCTCCTAAAGTCCTGTACTATATGCCCGGGCCGATGAGGACAGCCTGGCTCAGCAATTGCCAACGTCCAGGGATTCCTCCCACAACAAAGGTGCCAGGACCAAAAGCTCTTGCTGCTCTTAGAGGACCCAGGCAACCCCATTCACAGCCCCACAAACGATGGCGCTCTCTCTTTCTACAGCCTCCCAAAGTCCAATACTATCAGCCTGGGCCGCTGAGGAGAGTTCGGTCAGCAATTGCCAACGTCCAGGGATTCCTCCCACAACAAAGGTGGCAGGAACAAAAGCTCTTGCTGCTCTTCAAGGACCCAGGCAACCCCATTCACAGCCCCACAAACGCTGGTGCTCTCTCTTGCTAAAGACTCCCAAAGTCCAGTAGTATCTGCCCGGGCCGATGACTAGAGCCTGGCTGAGCTATTATGAACGTCCAAGGATTCCTCCCACAACAAAGGTGCCAGGATTAAAAAGCTTTTGCTGCTCTTCAAGGACCCAGGCAACCCCATTCACAGCCCCACAAACGATGGCGCTCTCTCTTTGTACAGCCTCCCAAAGTCCAATAATATCTGCCCGGACCGCTGAGTACAGCTTCGGTCAGCAATTCCAACGTCCAGGGATTCCTCCCACAGCAAAGGTGCCAGGACCAAAAGCTCTTGCTGCTCTTCAAGGACCCAGGCAACCCCATTCACAGCCCCACAAACGATGGCGCTCTCTCTTGCTGAAGACTCCCAAAGTCCAATACTATCTGCCCGGGCCGCTGAGGATAGCCGGAGCCCGGCTCAGCAATTGCCAACGTCCAGGGATTCCTCCCACAACAAAGGTGCCAGCACCAAAAGCTCTTGCTGCTCTTCAAGGACCCAGGCAACCCCATTCACAGCCCCACAAACGCTGGCGCTCTCTCTTTCTACAGCCTCCCAAAGTCCAGTAAAATCTGCACGGGAAACTGAGGACAGCCGTAGTCTTGCTCAGCAATTCCGAACGTCCAGGGATTCCTCCCGCAACAAAGGTGTCAGGACCAAAAGCTTTTGCTGCTCTTCAAGGACCCAGGCAACCCCATTCACAGCCCCACAAACGCTGGCGCTCTCTCTTGCTAAAGACTCCCAAAGTCCAGTACTATCTGCCCAGGCCGATGACTAGAACCTGGCTCAGGTATCATGAATGTCCAAGGATTCCTCCCACAACAAAGGTGTCAGGACTAAAAAGCTCTTGCTGCTCTTCAAGGACCCAGGCAACCCCATTCACAGCCCCACAAACGATGGCGCTCTCTCTTTCTACAGCCTCCCAAAGTCCAATACTATCAGCCTGGGCCGCTGAGTAGAGCTTCGGTCAGCAATAGCCAACGTCCAGGGATTCCTCCCACAACAAAGGTGCCAGGACCAAAAGCTCTTGCTGCTCTTCAAGGACCCAGGCAACCCCATTCACAGCCCCACAAACGCTGGCGCTCTCTCTTGCTGAAGACTCCCAAAGTCCAGTACTATCTGCCAAGGCCGATGACTAGAGCCTGGCTGAGCTATTATGAACGTCCAAGGATTCCTCCCACAACAAAGGTGCCAGGACTAAAAAGCTCTTGCTGCTCTTCAAGGACCCAGGCAACCCCATTCACAGCCCCACAAACGGTGGCGCTCTCTCTTTCTACAGTGTCCCAAAGTCCAATACTATCTGCCTGGGCCGCTGAGTAGAGCTTCGGTAAGCAATTGCAACGTCCAGGGATTCCTCCCACAACAAAGGTGCCAGGACCAAAAGCTCTTGCTGCTCTTCAAGGACACAGGCAACCCCATTCACAGCCCCACAAACGCTGGCGCTCTCTCTTTCTACAGCCTCCCAAAGTCCAGTAAAATCTGCACGGGAAACTGAGGACAGCCGTAGTCTTGCTCAGCAATTGCCAACGTCCAGGGATTCCTCCCACAACAAAGGTGCCAGGACCAAAAGCTTTTGCTGCTCTTCAAGGACACAGGCAACCCCATTCACAGCCCCACAAACGCTGGCGCTCTCTCTTTCTACAGCCTCCCAAAGTCCAATACTATCTCCCTGGGCCACTAAGTACAGCTTCGCTCAGCAATTGCAACGTCCAGGGATTCCTCCCACAACAAAGGTGCCAGGACCAAAAGCTCTTCCTGCTCTTCAAGGACCCAGGCAACCCCATTCACAGCCCAACAAACGATGGCGCTCTCTCTTGCTAAAGACTCCCAAAGTCCAGTACTATCTGCCCAGGCCGATGACTAGAGCCTTGCTCAGGTATTATGAAATTCCAAGGATTCCTCTCACAACAAAGCTGTCAGGACTAAAAAGCTCTTGCTGCTCTTCAAGGACCCAGGCAACCCCATTCACAGCCCCACAAACGCTGGTGCGCTCTCTCTTTCTACAGCCTCCCAAAGTCCAATACTATCTGCCCGGGCCGATGAGGAGAGCCGGAGCCCGGCTCAGCAATTGCGAACGTCCAGGGATTCCTCCCACAACAAAGGTGCCAGGACCAAAAGCTCTTGCTGCTCTTCAAGGACCCAGGCAACCCCATTCACAGCCCCACAAACGTTGGCGCTCTCTCTTTCTACCGTCTCCCAAAGTCCAATAGTATCTGCCCGGGCCGATGAGGAGAGCCGGAGCCAGGCTCAGCAATTGCCAACGTCCAGGGATTCCTCCCATAACAAAGGTGCCAGGACCAAAAGCTCTTGCTGCTCTTCAAGGACCCAGGCAACCCCATTCACAGCCCCACAAACGATGGCGCTCTCTCTTTCTACAGCCTCCCAAAGTCCAATACTATCAGCCTGGGCCGCTGAGTAGAGCTTCGGTCAGCAATTGCAACGTCCAGGGATTCCTCCCACAACAAAGGTGCCAGGACCAAAAGCTCTTGCTGCTCTTCAAGGACCCAGGCAACCCCATTCACAGCCCCACAAACGCTGGCGCTCTCTCTTGCTAAAGACTCCCAAAGTCCAGTACTATCTGCCAAGGCCGATGACTAGAGCCTGGCTGAGGTATTATGAACGTCCAAGGATTCCTCCCACAACAAAGGAGCCAGGACTGAAAAGGTCTTGCTGCTCTTAGAGGACCCAGGCAACCCCATTCACAGACCCACAAACGATGGCGCTCTCTCTTTCTACGGCCTCCCAAAGTCCAGTAAAATCTGCACGGGAAACTGAGGACAGCCGTAGTCTTGCTCAGCAATTGCAAACGTTCAGGGATTCCTCCCGCAACAAAGGTGTCAGGACCAAAAGCTTTTGCTGCTCTTCAAGGACCCAGGCAACCCCATTCACAGCCCCACAAACGCTGGCGCTCTCTCTTGCTAAAGACTCCCAAAGTCCAGTACTATCTGCCCAGGCCGATGACTAGAACCTGGCTCAGGTATCATGAAAGTCCAAGGATTCCTCCCACAACAAAGGTGTCAGGACTAAAAAGCTCTTGCTGCTCTTCAAGGACCCAGGCAACCCCATTCACAGCCCCACAAACGATGGCGCTCTCTCTTTCTACAGCCTCCCAAAGTCCAATACTATCAGCCTGGGCCGCTGAGTAGAGCTTCGGTCAGCAATAGCCAACGTCCAGGGATTCCTCCCACAACAAAGGTGCCAGGACCAAAAGCTCTTGCTGCTCTTCAAGGACCCAGGCAACCCCATTCACAGCCCCACAAACGCTGGCGCTCTCTCTTGCTGAAGACTCCCAAAGTCCAGTACTATCTGCCAAGGCCGATGACTAGAGCCTGGCTGAGCTATTATGAACGTCCAAGGATTCCTCCCACAACAAAGGTGCCAGGACTAAAAAGCTCTTGCTGCTCTTCAAGGACCCAGGCAACCCCATTCACAGCCCCACAAACGGTGGCGCTCTCTCTTTCTACAGTGTCCCAAAGTCCAATACTATCTGCCTGGGCCGCTGAGTAGAGCTTCGGTAAGCAATTGCAACGTCCAGGGATTCCTCCCACAACAAAGGTGCCAGGACTAAAAAGCTCTTGCTGCTCTTCAAGGACACAGGCAACCCCATTCACAGCCCCACAAACGCTGGCGCTCTCTCTTTCTACAGCCTCCCAAAGTCCAGTAAAATCTGCACGGGAAACTGAGGACAGCCGTAGTCTTGCTCAGCAATTGCCAACGTCCAGGGATTCCTCCCACAACAAAGGTGCCAGGACCAAAAGCTTTTGCTGCTCTTCAAGGACACAGGCAACCCCATTCACAGCCCCACAAACGCTGGCGCTCTCTCTTTCTACAGCCTCCCAAAGTCCAATAATATCTGCCCGGACCGCTGAGTACAGCTTCGGTCAGCAATTGCAACGTCCAGGGATTCCTCCCACAACAAAGGTGCCAGGACCAAAAGCTCTTGCTGCTCTTCAAGGACCCAGGCAACCCCATTCACAGCCCCACAAACGATGGCGCTCTCTCTTTCTACCGCCTCCCAAAGTCCAATACTATCTGCCCGGGCCGATGAGGAGAGCCGGAGCCAGGCTCAGCAATTGCCAGCGTCCAGGGATTCCTCCCACAACAAAGGTGCCAATACCAAAAGCTCTTGCTGCTCTTCAAGGACCCAGGCAACCCCATTCACAGCCCCACAAACGATGGCGCTCTCTCTTTCTACAGCCTCCTAAAGTCCTGTACTATATGCCCGGGCCGATGAGGACAGCCTGGCTCAGCAATTGCCAACGTCCAGGGATTCCTCCCACAACAAAGGTGCCAGGACCAAAAGCTCTTGCTGCTCTTAGAGGACCCAGGCAACCCCATTCACAGCCCCACAAACGATGGCGCTCTCTCTTTCTACAGCCTCCCAAAGTCCAATACTATCAGCCTGGGCCGCTGAGGAGAGTTCGGTCAGCAATTGCCAACGTCCAGGGATTCCTCCCACAACAAAGGTGGCAGGAACAAAAGCTCTTGCTGCTCTTCAAGGACCCAGGCAACCCCATTCACAGCCCCACAAACGCTGGTGCTCTCTCTTGCTAAAGACTCCCAAAGTCCAGTAGTATCTGCCCGGGCCGATGACTAGAGCCTGGCTGAGCTATTATGAACGTCCAAGGATTCCTCCCACAACAAAGGTGCCAGGATTAAAAAGCTTTTGCTGCTCTTCAAGGACCCAGGCAACCCCATTCACAGCCCCACAAACGATGGCGCTCTCTCTTTCTACAGCCTCCCAAAGTCCAATAATATCTGCCCGGACCGCTGAGTACAGCTTCGGTCAGCAATTCCAACGTCCAGGGATTCCTCCCACAGCAAAGGTGCCAGGACCAAAAGCTCTTGCTGCTCTTCAAGGACCCAGGCAACCCCATTCACAGCCCCACAAACGATGGCGCTCTCTCTTGCTGAAGACTCCCAAAGTCCAATACTATCTGCCCGGGCCGCTGAGGATAGCCGGAGCCCGGCTCAGCAATTGCCAACGTCCAGGGATTCCTCCCACAACAAAGGTGCCAGCACCAAAAGCTCTTGCTGCTCTTCAAGGACCCAGGCAACCCCATTCACAGCCCCACAAACGCTGGCGCTCTCTCTTTCTACAGCCTCCCAAAGTCCAGTAAAATCTGCACGGGAAACTGAGGACAGCCGTAGTCTTGCTCAGCAATTCCGAACGTCCAGGGATTCCTCCCGCAACAAAGGTGTCAGGACCAAAAGCTTTTGCTGCTCTTCAAGGACCCAGGCAACCCCATTCACAGCCCCACAAACGCTGGCGCTCTCTCTTGCTAAAGACTCCCAAAGTCCAGTACTATCTGCCCAGGCCGATGACTAGAACCTGGCTCAGGTATCATGAATGTCCAAGGATTCCTCCCACAACAAAGGTGTCAGGACTAAAAAGCTCTTGCTGCTCTTCAAGGACCCAGGCAACCCCATTCACAGCCCCACAAACGATGGCGCTCTCTCTTTCTACAGCCTCCCAAAGTCCAATACTATCAGCCTGGGCCGCTGAGTAGAGCTTCGGTCAGCAATAGCCAACGTCCAGGGATTCCTCCCACAACAAAGGTGCCAGGACCAAAAGCTCTTGCTGCTCTTCAAGGACCCAGGCAACCCCATTCACAGCCCCACAAACGCTGGCGCTCTCTCTTGCTGAAGACTCCCAAAGTCCAGTACTATCTGCCAAGGCCGATGACTAGAGCCTGGCTGAGCTATTATGAACGTCCAAGGATTCCTCCCACAACAAAGGTGCCAGGACTAAAAAGCTCTTGCTGCTCTTCAAGGACCCAGGCAACCCCATTCACAGCCCCACAAACGGTGGCGCTCTCTCTTTCTACAGTGTCCCAAAGTCCAATACTATCTGCCTGGGCCGCTGAGTAGAGCTTCGGTAAGCAATTGCAACGTCCAGGGATTCCTCCCACAACAAAGGTGCCAGGACCAAAAGCTCTTGCTGCTCTTCAAGGACACAGGCAACCCCATTCACAGCCCCACAAACGCTGGCGCTCTCTCTTTCTACAGCCTCCCAAAGTCCAGTAAAATCTGCACGGGAAACTGAGGACAGCCGTAGTCTTGCTCAGCAATTGCCAACGTCCAGGGATTCCTCCCACAACAAAGGTGCCAGGACCAAAAGCTTTTGCTGCTCTTCAAGGACACAGGCAACCCCATTCACAGCCCCACAAACGCTGGCGCTCTCTCTTTCTACAGCCTCCCAAAGTCCAATAATATCTGCCCGGACCGCTGAGTACAGCTTCGGTCAGCAATTGCAACGTCCAGGGATTCCTCCCACAACAAAGGTGCCAGGACCAAAAGCTCTTGCTGCTCTTCAAGGACCCAGGCAACCCCATTCACAGCCCCACAAACGATGGCGCTCTCTCTTTCTACCGCCTCCCAAAGTCCAATACTATCTGCCCGGGCCGATGAGGAGAGCCGGAGCCAGGCTCAGCAATTGCCAGCGTCCAGGGATTCCTCCCACAACAAAGGTGCCAATACCAAAAGCTCTTGCTGCTCTTCAAGGACCCAGGCAACCCCATTCACAGCCCCACAAACGATGGCGCTCTCTCTTTCTACAGCCTCCTAAAGTCCTGTACTATATGCCCGGGCCGATGAGGACAGCCTGGCTCAGCAATTGCCAACGTCCAGGGATTCCTCCCACAACAAAGGTGCCAGGACCAAAAGCTCTTGCTGCTCTTAGAGGACCCAGGCAACCCCATTCACAGCCCCACAAACGATGGCGCTCTCTCTTTCTACAGCCTCCCAAAGTCCAATACTATCAGCCTGGGCCGCTGAGGAGAGTTCGGTCAGCAATTGCCAACGTCCAGGGATTCCTCCCACAACAAAGGTGGCAGGAACAAAAGCTCTTGCTGCTCTTCAAGGACCCAGGCAACCCCATTCACAGCCCCACAAACGCTGGTGCTCTCTCTTGCTAAAGACTCCCAAAGTCCAGTAGTATCTGCCCGGGCCGATGACAAGAGCATGGCTGAGCTATTATGAACGTCCAAGGATTCCTCCCACAACAAAGGTGCCAGGATTAAAAAGCTTTTGCTGCTCTTCAAGGACCCAGGCAACCCCATTCACAGCCCCACAAACGATGGCGCTCTCTCTTTGTACAGCCTCCCAAAGTCCAATAATATCTGCCCGGACCGCTGAGTACAGCTTCGGTCAGCAATTCCAACGTCCAGGGATTCCTCCCACAACAAAGGTGCCAGGACCAAAAGCTCTTGCTGCTCTTCAAGGACCCAGGCAACCCCATTCACAGCCCCACAAACGATGGCGCTCTCTCTTGCTGAAGACTCCCAAAGTCCAATACTATCTGCCCGGGCCGCTGAGGATAGCCGGAGCCCGGCTCAGCAATTGCCAACGTCCAGGGATTCCTCCCACAACAAACGTGCCAGCACCAAAAGCTCTTGCTGCTCTTCAAGGACCCAGGCAACCCCATTCACAGCCCCACAAACGCTGGCGCTCTCTCTTTCTACAGCCTCCCAAAGTCCAGTAAAATCTGCACGGGAAACTGAGGACAGCCGTAGTCTTGCTCAGCAATTCCGAACGTCCAGGGATTCCTCCCACAACAAAGGTGCCAGGACCAAAAGCTCTTGCTGCTCTTCAAGGACCCAGGCAACCCCATTCACAGCCCCACAAACGCTGGCGCTCTCTCTTTCTACAGCCTCCCAAAGTCCAATAATATCTGCCCGGACCGCTGAGTACAGCTTCGGTCAGCAATTGCAACGTCCAGGGATTCCTCCCACAACAAAGGTGCCAGGACTAAAAAGCTCTTGCTGCTCTTCAAGGACCCAGGCAACCCCATTCACAGCCCCACAAACGTTGGCGCTCTCTCTTGCTACGGCCTCCCAAAGTCCAATACTATCTGCCCGGGCCGATGAGGAGAGCCGGAGCCAGGCTCAGCAATTGCCAACGTCCAGGGATTCCTCCCACAACAAAGGTGCCAGGACCAAAAGCTCTTGCTGCTCTTCAAGGACCCAGGCAACCCCATTCACAGCCCCACAAACGATGGCGCTCTCTCTTTCTACAGCCTCCCAAAGTCCAATAATATCTGCCCGGGCCGATGAGGAGAGCCGGAGCCAGGCTCAGCAATTGCCAACGTCCAGGGATTCCTCCCACAACAAAGGTGCCAGGACCAAAAGCTCTTGCTGCTCTTCAAGGACCCAGGCAACCCCATTCACAGCCCCACAAACGATGGCGCTCTCTCTACAGCCTCCCAAAGTCCAATAATATCTGCCTGGGCCGCTGAGTAGAGCTTCGGTCAGCAATTGCAACGTCCAGGGATTCCTCCCACAACAAAGGTGCCAGGACCAAAAGCTCTTGCTGCTCTTCAAGGACACAGGCAACCCCATTCACAGCCCCACAAACGATGGCGCTCTCTGTTGCGAAAGACTCCCAAAGTCCAGTATTATCTGCCAAGGCCGATGACTAGAGCCTGGCTGAGCTATTATGAACGTCCAGGGATTCCTCCCACAACAAAGGAGCCAGGACTAAAAAGGTCTTGCTGCTCTTAGAGGACCCAGGCAACCCCATTCACAGCCCCTCAAACGCTGGCGCTCTCTCTTTCTACAGCCTCCCAAAGTCCAGTAAAATCTGCACGGGAAACTGAGGACAGCCGTAGTCTTGCTCAGCAATTGCCAACGTCCAGGGATTCCTCCCACAACAAAGGTGCCAGGACCAAAAGCTTTTGCTGCTCTTCAAGGACCCAGGCAACCCCATTCACAGCCCCACAAACGTTGGCGCTCTCTCTCTCTACAGCCTCCCAAAGTCCAATACTATCTGCCTGGGCCGCTGAGTAGAGCTTCGGTCAGCAATTGCAACGTCCAGGGATTCCTCCCACAACAAAGGGGCCAGGACCAAAAGCTCTTGCTGCTCTTCAAGGACCCAGGCAACCCCATTCACAGCCCCACAAACGATGGCGCTCTCTCTTTCTACAGCCTCCCAAAGTCCAATACTATCTGCCAGGGCTGCTGAGGATAGCCGGAGCCCGGCTCAGCAATTGCCAACGTCCAGGGATTCCTCCCACAACAAAGGTGCCAGCACCAAAAGCTCTTGCTGCTCTTCAAGGACCCAGGCAACCCCATTCACAGCCCCACAAACGCTGGCGCTCTCTCTTTCTACAGTCTCCCAAAGTCCAATACTATCTGCCTGGGCCACTGAGTACAGCTTCGCTCAGCAATTGCAACGTCCAGGGATTCCTCCCACAACAAAGGTGCCAGGACCAAAAGCTCTTCCTGCTCTTCAAGGACCCAGGCAACCCCATTCACAGCCCCACAAACGATGGCGCTCTCTCTTTCTACCGCCTCCCAAAGTCCAATACTATCTGCCCGGGCCGATGAGGAGAGCCGGAGCCAGGCTCAGCAATTGCCAACGTCCAGGGATTCCTCCCACAACAAAGGTGCCAGAACCAAAAGCTCTTGGTGCTCTTCAAGGACCCAGGCAACCCCATTCACAGCCCAACAAACGATGGCGCTCTCTCTTGCTAAAGACTCCCAAAGTCCAGTATTATCTGCCCAGGCCGATGACTAGAGCCTGGCTCAGGTATTATGAAATTCCAAGGATTCCTCTCACAACAAAGCTGTCAGGACTAAAAAGCTCTTGCTGCTCTTCAAGGACCCAGGCAACCCCATTCACAGCCCCACAAACGATGGCGCTCTCTCTTTCTACAGCCTCCCAAAGTCCAGTACTATCTGCCAAGGCCGATGACTAGAGCCTGGCTGAGCTATTATGAACGTCCAAGGATTCCTCCCACAACAAAGGTGCCAGGATTAAAAAGCTTTTGCTGCTCTTCAAGGACCCAGGCAACCACATTCACAGCCCCACAAACGCTGGCGCTCTCTCTTTCTACAGCCTCCCAAAGTCCAATAATATCTGCCCGGACCACTGAGTACAGCTTCGGTCAGCAATTGCAACGTCCAGGGATTCCTCCCATAACAAAGGTGCCAGGACCAAAAGCTTTTGCTGCTCTTAGAGGACCCAGGCAACCCCATTCACAGACCCACAAACGATGGCGCTCTCTTTTTCTACAGCCTCCCAAAGTCCAGTAAAATCTGCACGGGAAACTGAGGACAGCCGTAGTCTTGCTCAGCAATTGCAAACGTCCAGGGATTCCTCCCACAACAAAGGTGCCAGGACCAAAAGCTTTTGCTGCTCTTCAAGGACCCAGGCAACCCCATTCACAGCCCCACAAACGCTGGCGCTCTCTCTTTCTACAGCCTCCCAAAGTCCAATAATATCTGCCCGGACCGCTGAGGAGAGCTTCGGTCAGCAATTGCAACGTCCAGGGATTCCTCCCACAAGAAAGGTGCCAGGACCAAAAGCTCTTGCTGCTCTTCAAGGACCCAGGCAACCCCATTCACAGCCCCACAAACGATGGCGCTCTCTCTTTCTACAGCCTCCCAAAGTCCAATACTATCTGCCCGGGCCGATGAGGAGAGCCGGAGCCCGGCTCAGCAATTGCGAACGTCCAGGGATTCCTCCCACAACAAAGGTGCCAGGACCAAAAGCTCTTGCTGCTCTTCAAGGACCCAGGCAACCCCATTCACAGCCCCACAAACGACGGCGCTCTCTCTTTCTACCGACTCCCAAAGTCCAATAATATCTGCCCGGGCCGATGAGGAGAGCCGGAGCCAGGCTCAGCAATTGCCAACGTCCAGGGATTCCTCCCATAACAAAGGTGCCAGGACCAAAAGCTCTTGCTGCTCTTCAAGGACCCAGGCAACCCCATTCACAGCCCCACAAACGATGGCGCTCTCTCTTTCTACAGCCTCCCAAAGTCCAATACTATCTGCCTGGACCGCTGAGTAGAGCTTCGGTCAGCAATTGCAACGTCCAGGGATTCCTCCCACAACAAAGGTGCCAGGACCAAAAGCTCTTGCTGCTCTTCAAGGACACAGGCAACCCCATTCACAGCCCCACAAACGCTGGCGCTCTCTCTTGCTAAAGACTCCCAAAGTCCAGTAGTATCTGCCAAGGCCGATGACTAGAGCCTGGCTGAGCTATTATGAACGTCCAAGGATTCCTCCCACAACAAAGGAGCCAGGACTGAAAAGGTCTTGCTGCTCTTAGAGGACCCAGGCAACCCCATTCACAGACCCACAAACGATGGCGCTCTCTCTTTCTACGGCCTCCCAAAGTCCAGTAAAATCTGCACGGGAAACTGAGGACAGCCGTAGTCTTGCTCAGCAATTGCAAACGTTCAGGGATTCCTCCCACAACAAAGGTGCCAGGACCAAAAGCTTTTGCTGCTCTTCAAGGACCCAGGCAACCCCATTCACAGCCCCACAAACGTTGGCGCTCTCTCTCTCTACAGCCTCCCAAAGTCCAATACTATCTGCCCGGACTGCTGACTACAGCTTCGCTCAGCAATTGCCAACGTCCAGGGATTCCTCCCACAAGAAAGGTGCCAGGACCAAAAGCTCTTGCTGCTCTTCAAGGACCCAGGCAACCCCATTCACAGCCCCACAAACGCTGGCGCTCTCTCTTGCTAAAGACTCCCAAAGTCCAGTACTATCTGCCCAGGCCGATGACTAGAGCCTGGCTCAGGTATCATGAAAGTCCAAGGATTCCTCCCACAACAAAGGTGTCAGGACTAAAAAGCTCTTGCTGCCCTTCAAGGACCCAGGCAACCCCATTCACAGCCCCACAAACGATGGCGCTCTCTCTTGCTACAGCCTCCCAAAGTCCAATACTATCAGCCTGGGCCGCTGAGTAGAGCTTCGGTCAGCAATAGCCAACGTCCAGGGATTCCTCCCACAACAAAGGTGCCAGGACCAAAAGCTCTTGCTGCTCTTCAAGGACACAGGCAACCCCATTCACAGCCCCACAAACGCTGGCGCTCTCTCTTGCTAAAGACTCCCAAAGTCCAGTACTATCTTCCAAGGCCGATGACTAGAGCCTGGCTGAGCTATTATGAACGTCCAAGGATTCCTCCCACAACAAAGGTGCCAGGACTAAAAAGCTCTTGCTGCTCTTCAAGGACCCAGGCAACCCCATTCACAGCCCCACAAACGGTGGCGCTCTCTCTTTCTACAGTGTCCCAAAGTCCAATACTATCTGCCTGGGCCGCTGAGTAGAGCTTCGGTAAGCAATTGCAACGTCCAGGGATTCCTCCCACAACAAAGGTGCCAGGACCAAAAGCTCTTGCTGCTCTTCAAGGACACAGGCAACCCCATTCACAGCCCCACAAACGCTGGCGCTCTCTCTTTCTACAGCCTCCCAAAGTCCAGTAAAATCTGCACGGGAAACTGAGGACAGCCGTAGTCTTGCTCAGCAATTGCCAACGTCCAGGGATTCCTCCCACAACAAAAGTGCCAGGACCAAAAGCTTTTGCTGCTCTTCAAGGACACAGGCAACCCCATTCACAGCCCCACAAACGATGGCGCTCTCTCTTTCTACAGCCTCCCAAAGTCCAATAATATCTGCCCGGACCGCTGAGTACAGCTTCGGTCAGCAATTGCCAACGTCCAGGGATTCCTCCCACAACAAAGGTGCCAGGACCAAAAGCTCTTGCTGCTCTTCAAGGACCCAGGCAACCCCATTCACAGCCCCACAAACGCTGGCGCTCTCTCTTTCTACCGCCTCCCAAAGTCCAATACTATCTGCCCGGGCCGATGAGGAGAGCCGGAGCCAGGCTCAGCAATTGCCAGCGTCCAGGGATTCCTCCCACAACAAAGGTGCCAATACCAAAAGCTCTTGCTGCTCTTCAAGGACCCAGGCAACCCCATTCACAGCCCAACAAACGCTGGCGCTCTCTCTTGCTAAAGACTCCCAAAGTCCAGTACTATCTGCCCAGACCGATGACTAGAGCCTGGCTCAGGTATCATGAAAGTCCAAGGATTCCTCCCACAACAAAGGTGCCAGGACCAAAAGCTCTTGCTGCTCTTCAAGGACCCAGGCAACCCCATTCACAGCCCCACAAACGATGGCGCTCTCTCTTTCTACAGCCTCCCAAAGTCCAATAATATCTGCCCGGACCGCTGAGTACAGCTTCGGTCAGCAATTGCCAACGTCCAGGGATTCCTCCCACAACAAAGGTGCCAGGACCAAAAGCTCTTGCTGCTCTTCAAGGACCCAGGCAACCCCATTCACAGCCCCACAAACGCTGGCGCTCTCTCTTTCTACAGCCTCCTAAAGTCCAATACTATATGCCCGGGCCGATGAGGACAGCCTGGCTCAGCAATTGCCAACGTCCAGGGATTCCTCCCACAACAAAGGTGCCAGGACCAAAAGCTCTTGCTGCTCTTAGAGGACCCAGGCAACCCCATTCACAGCCCCACAAACGATGGCGCTCTCTCTTTCTACAGCCTCCCAAAGTCCAATACTATCTGCCAGGGTTGCTGAGGATAGCCGGAGCCCGGCTCAGCAATTGCCAACGTCCAGGGATTCCTCCCACAAGAAAGGTGCCAGGACCAAAAGCTCTTGCTGCTCTTCAAGGACCCAGGCAGCCCCATTCACAGCCCCACAAACGCTGGCGCTCTCTCTTTCTACAGCCTCCCAAAGTCCAGTAAAATCTGCCCTGGTCGATGAGGACAGCCGCAGCCCGGCTCAGCAATTGCCAACGTCCAGGGATTCCTCCCACAACAAAGGTGCCAGGACCAAAAGCTTTTGCTGCTCTTCAAGGACCCAGGCAACCCCATTCACAGCCCCACAAACGATGGCGCTCTCTCTTTCTACAGCCTCCCAAAGTCCAATACTATCTGCCTGGGCCACTGAGTACAGCTTCGCTCAGCAATTGCAACGTCCAGGGATTCCTCCCACAACAAAGGTGCCAGGACCAAAAGCTCTTGCTGCTCTTCAAGGACCCAGGCAACCCCATTCACAGCCCCACAAACGTTGGCGCTCTCTCTTTCTACCGCCTCCCAAAGTCCAATACTATCTGCCCGGGCCGATGAGTACAGCTTCGGTCAGCAATTGCAACGTCCAGGGATTCCTCCCACAACAAAGGTGCCAGGACCTAAAGCTCTTGCTGCTCTTCAAGGACCCAGGCAACCCCATTCACAGCCCCACAAACGATGGCGCTCTCTCTTGCTGAAGACTCCCAAAGTCCAATACTATCTGCCAGGGTTGCTGAGGATAGCCGGAGCCCGGCTCAGCAATTGCCAACGTCCAGGGATTCCTCCCACAAGAAAGGTGCCAGGACCAAAAGCTCTTGCTGCTCTTCAAGGACCCAGGCAGCCCCATTCACAGCCCCACAAACGCTGGCGCTCTCTCTTTCTACAGCCTCCCAAAGTCCAGTAAAATCTGCACGGGCCACTGAGGACAGCCGCAGCCCGGCTCAGCAATTGCCAACGTCCAGGGATTCCTCCCACAACAAAGGTGCCAGGACCAAAAGCTTTTGCTGCTCTTCAAGGACCCAGGCAACCCCATTCACAGCCCCACAAACGATGGCGCTCTCTCTTTCTACAGCCTCCCAAAGTCCAATACTATCTGCCTGGGCCACTGAGTACAGCTTCGCTCAGCAATTGCAACGTCCAGGGATTCCTCCCACAACAAAGGTGCCAGGACCAAAAGCTCTTGCTGCTCTTCAAGGACCCAGGCAACCCCATTCACAGCCCCACAAACGCTGGCGCTCTCTCTTTCTACAGCCTCCCAAAGTCCAGTAAAATCTGCACGGGCCACTGAGGACAGCCGCAGCCCGGCTCAGCAATTGCCAACGTCCAGGGATTCCTCCCACAACAAAGGTGCCAGGACCAAAAGCTTTTGCTGCTCTTCAAGGACCCAGGCAACCCCATTCACAGCCCCACAAACGTTGGCGCTCTCTCTCTCTACAGCCTCCCAAAGTCCAATACTATCAGCCTGGGCCGCTGAGTAGAGCTTCGGTCAGCAATAGCCAACGTCCAGGGATTCCTCCCACAACAAAGGTGCCAGGACCAAAAGCTCTTGCTGCTCTTCAAGGACCCAGGCAACCCCATTCACAGCCCCACAAACGCTGGCGCTCTCTCTTGCTGAAGACTCCCAAAGTCCAGTACTATCTGCCAAGGCCGATGACTAGAGCCTGGCTGAGCTATTATGAACGTCCAAGGATTCCTCCCACAACAAAGGTGCCAGGACTAAAAAGCTCTTGCTGCTCTTCAAGGACCCAGGCAACCCCATTCACAGCCCCACAAACGGTGGCGCTCTCTCTTTCTACAGTGTCCCAAAGTCCAATACTATCTGCCTGGGCCGCTGAGTAGAGCTTCGGTAAGCAATTGCAACGTCCAGGGATTCCTCCCACAACAAAGGTGCCAGGACCAAAAGCTCTTGCTGCTCTTCAAGGACACAGGCAACCCCATTCACAGCCCCACAAACGCTGGCGCTCTCTCTTTCTACAGCCTCCCAAAGTCCAGTAAAATCTGCACGGGAAACTGAGGACAGCCGTAGTCTTGCTCAGCAATTGCCAACGTCCAGGGATTCCTCCCACAACAAAGGTGCCAGGACCAAAAGCTTTTGCTGCTCTTCAAGGACACAGGCAACCCCATTCACAGCCCCACAAACGCTGGCGCTCTCTCTTTCTACAGCCTCCCAAAGTCCAATACTATCTGCCCGGACCGCTGAGTACAGCTTCGGTCAGCAATTGCAACGTCCAGGGATTCCTCCCACAACAAAGGTGCCAGGACCAAAAGCTCTTGCTGCTCTTCAAGGACCCAGGCAACCCCATTCACAGCCCCACAAACGATGGCGCTCTCTCTTTCTACCGCCTCCCAAAGTCCAATACTATCTGCCCGGGCCGATGAGGAGAGCCGGAGCCAGGCTCAGCAATTGCCAGCGTCCAGGGATTCCTCCCACAACAAAGGTGCCAATACCAAAAGCTCTTGCTGCTCTTCAAGGACCCAGGCAACCCCATTCACAGCCCCACAAACGATGGCGCTCTCTCTTTCTACAGCCTCCTAAAGTCCTGTACTATATGCCCGGGCCGATGAGGACAGCCTGGCTCAGCAATTGCCAACGTCCAGGGATTCCTCCCACAACAAAGGTGCCAGGACCAAAAGCTCTTGCTGCTCTTAGAGGACCCAGGCAACCCCATTCACAGCCCCACAAACGATGGCGCTCTCTCTTTCTACAGCCTCCCAAAGTCCAATACTATCAGCCTGGGCCGCTGAGGAGAGTTCGGTCAGCAATTGCCAACGTCCAGGGATTCCTCCCACAACAAAGGTGGCAGGACCAAAAGCTCTTGCTGCTCTTCAAGGACCCAGGCAACCCCATTCACAGCCCCACAAACGCTGGTGCTCTCTCTTGCTAAAGACTCCCAAAGTCCAGTAGTATCTGCCCGGGCCGATGACTAGAGCCTGGCTGAGCTATTATGAACGTCCAAGGATTCCTCCCACAACAAAGGTGCCAGGATTAAAAAGCTTTTGCTGCTCTTCAAGGACCCAGGCAACCCCATTCACAGCCCCACAAACGATGGCGCTCTCTCTTTGTACAGCCTCCCAAAGTCCAATAATATCTGCCCGGACCGCTGAGTACAGCTTCGGTCAGCAATTCCAACGTCCAGGGATTCCTCCCACAACAAAGGTGCCAGGACCAAAAGCTCTTGCTGCTCTTCAAGGACCCAGGCAACCCCATTCACAGCCCCACAAACGATGGCGCTCTCTCTTGCTGAAGACTCCCAAAGTCCAATACTATCTGCCCGGGCCGCTGAGGATAGCCGGAGCCCGGCTCAGCAATTGCCAACGTCCAGGGATTCCTCCCACAACAAAGGTGCCAGGACCAAAAGCTCTTGCTGCTCTTCAAGGACCCAGGCAACCCCATTCACAGCCCCACAAACGCTGGCGCTCTCTCTTTCTACAGCCTCCCAAAGTCCAGTAAAATCTGCACGGGAAACTGAGGACAGCCGTAGTCTTGCTCAGCAATTCCGAACGTCCAGGGATTCCTCCCACAACAAAGGTGCCAGGACCAAAAGCTCTTGCTGCTCTTCAAGGACCCAGGCAACCCCATTCACAGCCCCACAAACGCTGGCGCTCTCTCTTTCTACAGCCTCCCAAAGTCCAATAATATCTGCCCGGACCGCTGAGTACAGCTTCGGTCAGCAATTGCAACGTCCAGGGATTCCTCCCACAACAAAGGTGCCAGGACTAAAAAGCTCTTGCTGCTCTTCAAGGACCCAGGCAACCCCATTCACAGCCCCACAAACGTTGGCGCTCTCTCTTGCTACGGCCTCCCAAAGTCCAATACTATCTGCCCGGGCCGATGAGGAGAGCCGGAGCCAGGCTCAGCAATTGCCAACGTCCAGGGATTCCTCCCACAACAAAGGTGCCAGGACCAAAAGCTCTTGCTGCTCTTCAAGGACCCAGGCAACCCCATTCACAGCCCCACAAACGCTGGCGCTCTCTCTTTCTACAGCCTCCCAAAGTCCAATAATATCTGCCCGGGCCGATGAGGAGAGCCGGAGCCAGGCTCAGCAATTGCCAACGTCCAGGGATTCCTCCCACAACAAAGGTGCCAGGACCAAAAGCTCTTGCTGCTCTTCAAGGACCCAGGCAACCCCATTCACAGCCCCACAAACGATGGCGCTCTCTCTACAGCCTCCCAAAGTCCAATAATATCTGCCTGGGCCGCTGAGTAGAGCTTCGGTCAGCAATTGCAACGTCCAGGGATTCCTCCCACAACAAAGGTGCCAGGACCAAAAGCTCTTGCTGCTCTTCAAGGACACAGGCAACCCCATTCACAGCCCCACAAACGATGGCGCTCTCTGTTGCGAAAGACTCCCAAAGTCCAGTATTATCTGCCAAGGCCGATGACTAGAGCCTGGCTGAGCTATTATGAACGTCCAGGGATTCCTCCCACAACAAAGGAGCCAGGACAAAAAAGGTCTTGCTGCTCTTAGAGGACCCAGGCAACCCCATTCACAGCCCCTCAAACGCTGGCGCTCTCTCTTTCTACAGCCTCCCAAAGTCCAGTAAAATCTGCACGGGAAACTGAGGACAGCCGTAGTCTTGCTCAGCAATTGCCAACGTCCAGGGATTCCTCCCACAACAAAGGTGCCAGGACCAAAAGCTTTTGCTGCTCTTCAAGGACCCAGGCAACCCCATTCACAGCCCCACAAACGTTGGCGCTCTCTCTCTCTACAGCCTCCCAAAGTCCAATACTATCTGCCTGGGCCGCTGAGTAGAGCTTCGGTCAGCAATTGCAACGTCCAGGGATTCCTCCCACAACAAAGGGGCCAGGACCAAAAGCTCTTGCTGCTCTTCAAGGACCCAGGCAACCCCATTCACAGCCCCACAAACGCTGGCGCTCTCTCTTTCTACAGTCTCCCAAAGTCCAATACTATCTGCCTGGGCCACTGAGTACAGCTTCGGTCAGCAATTGCAACGTCCAGGGATTCCTCCCACAACAAAGGTGCCAGGACCAAAAGCTCTTCCTGCTCTTCAAGGACCCCAGGCAACCCCATTCACAGCCCCACAAACGATGGCGCTCTCTCTTTCTACCGCCTCCCAAAGTCCAATACTATCTGCCCGGGCCGATGAGGAGAGCCGGAGCCAGGCTCAGCAATTGCCAAACGTCCAGGGATTCCTCCCACAACAAAGGTGCCAGAACCAAAAGCTCTTGGTGCTCTTCAAGGACCCAGGCAACCCCATTCACAGCCCAACAAACGATGGCGCTCTCTCTTGCTAAAGACTCCCAAA
Organism: Platalea minor; assembly: GCA_037975005.1. Taxonomy (NCBI): domain Eukaryota; kingdom Metazoa; phylum Chordata; class Aves; order Pelecaniformes; family Threskiornithidae; genus Platalea; species Platalea minor. The sequence goes on from JBBPFK010000145.1 coordinate 82,956, forward strand.
GTCCAGTACTATCTGCCCAGGCCGATGACTAGAGCCTGGCTCAGGTATTATGAAATTCCAAGGATTCCTCTCACAACAAAGCTGTCAGGACTAAAAAGCTCTTGCTGCTCTTCAAGGACCCAGGCAACCCCATTCACAAGCCCCACAAACGATGGCGCTCTCTCTTTCTACAGCCTCCCAAAGTCCAGTACTATCTGCCAAGGCCGATGACTAGAGCCTGGCTGAGCTATTATGAACGTCCAAGGATTCCTCCCACAACAAAGGTGCCAGGATTAAAAAGCTTTTGCTGCTCTTCAAGGACCCAGGCAACCCCATTCACAGCCCCACAAACGCTGGCGCTCTCTCTTTCTACAGCCTCCCAAAGTCCAATAATATCTGCCCGGACCGCTGAGTACAGCTTCGGTCAGCAATTGCAACGTCCAGGGATTCCTCCCATAACAAAGGTGCCAGGACCAAAAGCTCTTGCTGCTCTTCAAGGACCCAGGCAACCCCATTCACAGACCCACAAACGATGGCGCTCTCTCTTTCTACAGCCTCCCAAAGTCCAGTAAAATCTGCACGGGAAACTGAGGACAGCCGTAGTCTTGCTCAGCAATTGCAAACGTCCAGGGATTCCTCCCACAACAAAGGTGCCAGGACCAAAAGCTTTTGCTGCTCTTCAAGGACCCAGGCAACCCCATTCACAGCCCCACAAACGCTGGCGCTCTCTCTTTCTACAGCCTCCCAAAGTCCAATAATATCTGCCCGGACCGCTGAGGAGAGCTTCGGTCAGCAATTGCAACGTCCAGGGATTCCTCCCACAAGAAAGGTGCCAGGACCAAAAGCTCTTGCTGCTCTTCAAGGACCCAGGCAACCCCATTCACAGCCCCACAAACGATGGCGCTCTCTCTTTCTACAGCCTCCCAAAGTCCAATACTATCTGCCCGGGCCGATGAGGAGAGCCGGAGCCCGGCTCAGCAATTGCGAACGTCCAGGGATTCCTCCCACAACAAAGGTGCCAGGACCAAAAGCTCTTGCTGCTCTTCAAGGACCCAGGCAACCCCATTCACAGCCCCACAAACGTTGGCGCTCTCTCTTTCTACCGACTCCCAAAGTCCAATAATATCTGCCCGGGCCGATGAGGAGAGCCGGAGCCAGGCTCAGCAATTGCCAACGTCCAGGGATTCCTCCCATAACAAAGGTGCCAGGACCAAAAGCTCTTGCTGCTCTTCAAGGACCCAGGCAACCCCATTCACAGCCCCACAAACGACGCTCTCTCTTTCTACAGCCTCCCAAAGTCCAATACTATCTGCCTGGACCGCTGAGTAGAGCTTCGGTCAGCAATTGCAACGTCCAGGGATTCCTCCCACAACAAAGGTGCCAGGACCAAAAGCTCTTGCTGCTCTTCAAGGACACAGGCAACCCCATTCACAGCCCCACAAACGCTGGCGCTCTCTCTTGCTAAAGACTCCCAAAGTCCAGTAGTATCTGCCAAGGCCGATGACTAGAGCCTGGCTGAGCTATTATGAACGTCCAAGGATTCCTCCCACAACAAAGGAGCCAGGACTGAAAAGGTCTTGCTGCTCTTAGAGGACCCAGGCAACCCCATTCACAGACCCACAAACGATGGCGCTCTCTCTTTCTACGGCCTCCCAAAGTCCAGTAAAATCTGCACGGGAAACTGAGGACAGCCGTAGTCTTGCTCAGCAATTGCAAACGTTCAGGGATTCCTCCCACAACAAAGGTGCCAGGACCAAAAGCTCTTGCTGCTCTTCAAGGACACAGGCAACCCCATTCACAGCCCCACAAACGCTGGCGCTCTCTCTTTCTACAGCCTCCCAAAGTCCAGTAAAATCTGCACGGGAAACTGAGGACAGCCGTAGTCTTGCTCAGCAATTGCCAACGTCCAGGGATTCCTCCCACAACAAAGGTGCCAGGACCAAAAGCTTTTGCTGCTCTTCAAGGACACAGGCAACCCCATTCACAGCCCCACAAACGCTGGCGCTCTCTCTTTCTACAGCCTCCCAAAGTCCAATAATATCTGCCCGGACCGCTGAGTACAGCTTCGGTCAGCAATTGCAACGTCCAGGGATTCCTCCCACAACAAAGGTGCCAGGACCAAAAGCTCTTGCTGCTCTTCAAGGACCCAGGCAACCCCATTCACAGCCCCACAAACGATGGCGCTCTCTCTTTCTACCGCCTCCCAAAGTCCAATACTATCTGCCCGGGCCGATGAGGAGAGCCGGAGCCAGGCTCAGCAATTGCCAGCGTCCAGGGATTCCTCCCACAACAAAGGTGCCAATACCAAAAGCTCTTGCTGCTCTTCAAGGACCCAGGCAACCCCATTCACAGCCCCACAAACGATGGCGCTCTCTCTTTCTACAGCCTCCTAAAGTCCTGTACTATATGCCCGGGCCGATGAGGACAGCCTGGCTCAGCAATTGCCAACGTCCAGGGATTCCTCCCACAACAAAGGTGCCAGGACCAAAAGCTCTTGCTGCTCTTAGAGGACCCAGGCAACCCCATTCACAGCCCCACAAACGATGGCGCTCTCTCTTTCTACAGCCTCCCAAAGTCCAATAGTATCAGCCTGGGCCGCTGAGGAGAGTTCGGTCAGCAATTGCCAACGTCCAGGGATTCCTCCCACAACAAAGGTGGCAGGACCAAAAGCTCTTGCTGCTCTTCAAGGACCCAGGCAACCCCATTCACAGCCCCACAAACGCTGGTGCTCTCTCTTGCTAAAGACTCCCAAAGTCCAGTAGTATCTGCCCGGGCCGATGACTAGAGCCTGGCTGAGCTATTATGAACGTCCAAGGATTCCTCCCACAACAAAGGTGCCAGGATTAAAAAGCTTTTGCTGCTCTTCAAGGACCCAGGCAACCCCATTCACAGCCCCACAAACGATGGCGCTCTCTCTTTGTACAGCCTCCCAAAGTCCAATAATATCTGCCCGGACCGCTGAGTACAGCTTCGGTCAGCAATTCCAACGTCCAGGGATTCCTCCCACAACAAAGGTGCCAGGACCAAAAGCTCTTGCTGCTCTTCAAGGACCCAGGCAACCCCATTCACAGCCCCACAAACGATGGCGCTCTCTCTTGCTGAAGACTCCCAAAGTCCAATACTATCTGCCCGGGCCGCTGAGGATAGCCGGAGCCCGGCTCAGCAATTGCCAACGTCCAGGGATTCCTCCCACAACAAAGGTGCCAGGACCAAAAGCTCTTGCTGCTCTTCAAGGACCCAGGCAACCCCATTCACAGCCCCACAAACGCTGGCGCTCTCTCTTTCTACAGCCTCCCAAAGTCCAGTAAAATCTGCACGGGAAACTGAGGACAGCCGTAGTCTTGCTCAGCAATTCCGAACGTCCAGGGATTCCTCCCACAACAAAGGTGCCAGGACCAAAAGCTCTTGCTGCTCTTCAAGGACCCAGGCAACCCCATTCACAGCCCCACAAACGCTGGCGCTCTCTCTTTCTACAGCCTCCCAAAGTCCAATAATATCTGCCCGGACCGCTGAGTACAGCTTCGGTCAGCAATTGCAACGTCCAGGGATTCCTCCCACAACAAAGGTGCCAGGACTAAAAAGCTCTTGCTGCTCTTCAAGGACCCAGGCAACCCCATTCACAGCCCCACAAACGTTGGCGCTCTCTCTTGCTACGGCCTCCCAAAGTCCAATACTATCTGCCCGGGCCGATGAGGAGAGCCGGAGCCAGGCTCAGCAATTGCCAACGTCCAGGGATTCCTCCCACAACAAAGGTGCCAGGACCAAAAGCTCTTGCTGCTCTTCAAGGACCCAGGCAACCCCATTCACAGCCCCACAAACGCTGGCGCTCTCTCTTTCTACAGCCTCCCAAAGTCCAATAATATCTGCCCGGGCCGATGAGGAGAGCCGGAGCCAGGCTCAGCAATTGCCAACGTCCAGGGATTCCTCCCACAACAAAGGTGCCAGGACCAAAAGCTCTTGCTGCTCTTCAAGGACCCAGGCAACCCCATTCACAGCCCCACAAACGATGGCGCTCTCTCTACAGCCTCCCAAAGTCCAATAATATCTGCCTGGGCCGCTGAGTAGAGCTTCGGTCAGCAATTGCAACGTCCAGGGATTCCTCCCACAACAAAGGTGCCAGGACCAAAAGCTCTTGCTGCTCTTCAAGGACACAGGCAACCCCATTCACAGCCCCACAAACGATGGCGCTCTCTGTTGCGAAAGACTCCCAAAGTCCAGTATTATCTGCCAAGGCCGATGACTAGAGCCTGGCTGAGCTATTATGAACGTCCAGGGATTCCTCCCACAACAAAGGAGCCAGGACTAAAAAGGTCTTGCTGCTCTTAGAGGACCCAGGCAACCCCATTCACAGCCCCTCAAACGCTGGCGCTCTCTCTTTCTACAGCCTCCCAAAGTCCAGTAAAATCTGCACGGGAAACTGAGGACAGCCGTAGTCTTGCTCAGCAATTGCCAACGTCCAGGGATTCCTCCCACAACAAAGGTGCCAGGACCAAAAGCTTTTGCTGCTCTTCAAGGACCCAGGCAACCCCATTCACAGCCCCACAAACGTTGGCGCTCTCTCTCTCTACAGCCTCCCAAAGTCCAATACTATCTGCCTGGGCCGCTGAGTAGAGCTTCGGTCAGCAATTGCAACGTCCAGGGATTCCTCCCACAACAAAGGGGCCAGGACCAAAAGCTCTTGCTGCTCTTCAAGGACCCAGGCAACCCCATTCACAGCCCCACAAACGATGGCGCTCTCTCTTTCTACAGCCTCCCAAAGTCCAATACTATCTGCCAGGGCTGCTGAGGATAGCCGGAGCCCGGCTCAGCAATTGCCAACGTCCAGGGATTCCTCCCACAACAAAGGTGCCAGCACCAAAAGCTCTTGCTGCTCTTCAAGGACCCAGGCAACCCCATTCACAGCCCCACAAACGCTGGCGCTCTCTCTTTCTACAGTCTCCCAAAGTCCAATACTATCTGCCTGGGCCACTGAGTACAGCTTCGGTCAGCAATTGCAACGTCCAGGGATTCCTCCCACAACAAAGGTGCCAGGACCTAAAGCTCTTGCTGCTCTTCAAGGACCCAGGCAACCCCATTCACAGCCCCACAAACGATGGCGCTCTCTCTTTCTACCGCCTCCCAAAGTCCAATACTATCTGCCCGGGCCGATGAGGAGAGCCGGAGCCAGGCTCAGCAATTGCCAACGTCCAGGGATTCCTCCCACAACAAAGGTGCCAGAACCAAAAGCTCTTGGTGCTCTTCAAGGACCCAGGCAACCCCATTCACAGCCCAACAAACGATGGCGCTCTCTCTTGCTAAAGACTCCCAAAGTCCAGTACTATCTGCCCAGGCCGATGACTAGAGCCTGGCTCAGGTATTATGAAATTCCAAGGATTCCTCTCACAACAAAGCTGTCAGGACTAAAAAGCTCTTGCTGCTCTTCAAGGACCCAGGCAACCCCATTCACAGCCCCACAAACGATGGCGCTCTCTCTTTCTACAGCCTCCCAAAGTCCAGTACTATCTGCCAAGGCCGATGACTAGAGCCTGGCTGAGCTATTATGAACGTCCAAGGATTCCTCCCACAACAAAGGTGCCAGGATTAAAAGCTTTTGCTGCTCTTCAAGGACCCAGGCAACCCCATTCACAGCCCCACAAACGCTGGCGCTCTCTCTTTCTACAGCCTCCCAAAGTCCAATAATATCTGCCCGGACCGCTGAGTACAGCTTCGGTCAGCAATTGCAACGTCCAGGGATTCCTCCATAACAAAGGTGCCAGGACCAAAAGCTCTTGCTGCTCTTCAAGGACCCAGGCAACCCCATTCACAGACCCACAAACGATGGCGCTCTCTCTTTCTACAGCCTCCCAAAGTCCAGTAAAATCTGCACGGGAAACTGAGGACAGCCGTAGTCTTGCTCAGCAATTGCAAACGTCCAGGGATTCCTCCCACAACAAAGGTGCCAGGACCAAAAGCTTTTGCTGCTCTTCAAGGACCCAGGCAACCCCATTCACAGCCCCACAAACGCTGGCGCTCTCTCTTTCTACAGCCTCCCAAAGTCCAATAATATCTGCCCGGACCGCTGAGGAGAGCTTCGGTCAGCAATTGCAACGTCCAGGGATTCCTCCCACAAGAAAGGTGCCAGGACCAAAAGCTCTTGCTGCTCTTCAAGGACCCAGGCAACCCCATTCACAGCCCCACAAACGATGGCGCTCTCTCTTTCTACAGCCTCCCAAAGTCCAATACTATCTGCCCGGGCCGATGAGGAGAGCCGGAGCCCGGCTCAGCAATTGCGAACGTCCAGGGATTCCTCCCACAACAAAGGTGCCAGGACCAAAAGCTCTTGCTGCTCTTCAAGGACCCAGGCAACCCCATTCACAGCCCCACAAACGTTGGCGCTCTCTCTTTCTACCGACTCCCAAAGTCCAATAATATCTGCCGGGCCGATGAGGAGAGCCGGAGCCAGGCTCAGCAATTGCCAACGTCCAGGGATTCCTCCATAACAAAGGTGCCAGGACCAAAAGCTCTTGCTGCTCTTCAAGGACCCAGGCAACCCCATTCACAGCCCCACAAACGATGGCGCTCTCTCTTTCTACCGCCTCCCAAAGTCCAATACTATCTGCCTGGACCGCTGAGTAGAGCTTCGGTCAGCAATTGCAAACGTCCAGGGATTCCTCCCACAACAAAGGTGCCAGGACCAAAAGCTCTTGCTGCTCTTCAAGGACACAGGCAACCCCATTCACAGCCCCACAAACGCTGGCGCTCTCTCTTGCTAAAGACTCCCAAAGTCCAGTAGTATCTGCCAAGGCCGATGACTAGAGCCTGGCTGAGCTATTATGAACGTCCAAGGATTCCTCCCACAACAAAGGAGCCAGGACTGAAAAGGTCTTGCTGCTCTTAGAGGACCCAGGCAACCCCATTCACAGACCCACAAACGATGGCGCTCTCTCTTTCTACGGCCTCCCAAAGTCCAGTAAAATCTAAATCTGCACGGGAAACTGAGGACAGCCGTAGTCTTGCTCAGCAATTGCAAACGTTCAGGGATTCCTCCCACAACAAAGGTGCCAGGACCAAAAGCTTTTGCTGCTCTTCAAGGACCCAGGCAACCCCATTCACAGCCCCACAAACGTTGGCGCTCTCTCTCTCTACAGCCTCCCAAAGTCCAATACTATCTGCCCGGACTGCTGACTACAGCTTCGCTCAGCAATTGCCAACGTCCAGGGATTCCTCCCACAAGAAAGGTGCCAGGACCAAAAGCTCTTGCTGCTCTTCAAGGACCCAGGCAACCCCATTCACAGCCCCACAAACACTGGCGCTCTCTCTTGCTAAAGACTCCCAAAGTCCAGTACTATCTGCCCAGGCCGATGACTAGAGCCTGGCTCAGGTATCATGAAAGTCCAAGGATTCCTCCCACAACAAAGGTGTCAGGACTAAAAAGCTCTTGCTGCCCTTCAAGGACCCAGGCAACCCCATTCACAGCCCCACAAACGATGGCGCTCTCTCTTGCTACAGCCTCCCAAAGTCCAATACTATCAGCCTGGGCCGCTGAGTAGAGCTTCGGTCAGCAATAGCCAACGTCCAGGGATTCCTCCCACAACAAAGGTGCCAGGACCAAAAGCTCTTGCTGCTCTTCAAGGACACAGGCAACCCCATTCACAGCCCCACAAACGATGGCGCTCTCTCTTGCTAAAGACTCCCAAAGTCCAGTACTATCTTCCAAGGCCGATGACTAGAGCCTGGCTGAGCTATTATGAACGTCCAAGGATTCCTCCCACAACAAAGGTGCCAGGACTAAAAAGCTCTTGCTGCTCTTCAAGGACCCAGGCAACCCCATTCACAGCCCCACAAACGATGGCGCTCTCTCTTTCTACAGTGTCCCAAAGTCCAATGCTATCTGCCTGGGCCGCTGAGTAGAGCTTCGGTAAGCAATTGCAACGTCCAGGGATTCCTCCCACAACAAAGGTGCCAGGACCAAAAGCTCTTGCTGCTCTTCAAGGACACAGGCAACCCCATTCACAGCCCCACAAACGCTGGCGCTCTCTCTTTCTACAGCCTCCCAAAGTCCAGTAAAATCTGCACGGGAAACTGAGGACAGCCGTAGTCTTGCTCAGCAATTGCCAACGTCCAGGGATTCCTCCCACAACAAAAGTGCCAGGACCAAAAGCTTTTGCTGCTCTTCAAGGACACAGGCAACCCCATTCACAGCCCCACAAACGATGGCGCTCTCTCTTTCTACAGCCTCCCAAAGTCCAATAATATCTGCCCGGACCGCTGAGTACAGCTTCGGTCAGCAATTGCCAACGTCCAGGGATTCCTCCCACAACAAAGGTGCCAGGACCAAAAGCTCTTGCTGCTCTTCAAGGACCCAGGCAACCCCATTCACAGCCCCACAAACGCTGGCGCTCTCTCTTTCTACCGCCTCCCAAAGTCCAATACTATCTGCCCGGGCCGATGAGGAGAGCCGGAGCCAGGCTCAGCAATTGCCAGCGTCCAGGGATTCCTCCCACAACAAAGGTGCCAATACCAAAAGCTCTTGCTGCTCTTCAAGGACCCAGGCAACCCCATTCACAGCCCAACAAACGATGGCGCTCTCTCTTGCTAAAGACTCCCAAAGTCCAGTACTATCTGCCCAGACCGATGACTAGAGCCTGGCTCAGGTATCATGAAAGTCCAAGGATTCCTCCCACAACAAAGGTGCCAGGACCAAAAGCTCTTGCTGCTCTTCAAGGACCCAGGCAACCCCATTCACAGCCCCACAAACGATGGCGCTCTCTCTTTCTACAGCCTCCCAAAGTCCAATACTATCTGCCCGGACCGCTGAGTACAGCTTCGGTCAGCAATTGCCAACGTCCAGGGATTCCTCCCACAACAAAGGTGCCAGGACCAAAAGCTCTTGCTGCTCTTCAAGGACCCAGGCAACCCCATTCACAGCCCCACAAACGATGGCGCTCTCTCTTTCTACAGCCTCCCAAAGTCCAATAATATCTGCCCGGACCGCTGAGTACAGCTTCGGTCAGCAATTGCCAACGTCCAGGGATTCCTCCCACAACAAAGGTGCCAGGACCAAAAGCTCTTGCTGCTCTTCAAGGACCCAGGCAACCCCATTCACAGCCCCACAAACGCTGGCGCTCTCTCTTTCTACAGCCTCCTAAAGTCCAATACTATATGCCCGGGCCGATGAGGACAGCCTGGCTCAGCAATTGCCAACGTCCAGGGATTCCTCCCACAACAAAGGTGCCAGGACCAAAAGCTCTTGCTGCTCTTAGAGGACCCAGGCAACCCCATTCACAGCCCCACAAACGATGGCGCTCTCTCTTTCTACAGCCTCCCAAAGTCCAATACTATCTGCCAGGGTTGCTGAGGATAGCCGGAGCCCGGCTCAGCAATTGCCAACGTCCAGGGATTCCTCCCACAAGAAAGGTGCCAGGACCAAAAGCTCTTGCTGCTCTTCAAGGACCCAGGCAACCCCATTCACAGCCCCACAAACGATGGCGCTCTCTCTTTCTACAGCCTCCCAAAGTCCAATACTATCTGCCTGGGCCACTGAGTACAGCTTCGCTCAGCAATTGCAACGTCCAGGGATTCCTCCCACAACAAAGGTGCCAGGACCAAAAGCTCTTGCTGCTCTTCAAGGACCCAGGCAACCCCATTCACAGACCCGCAAACGCTGGCGCGCTCTCTTTCTACAGCCTCCCAAAGTCCAATACTATATGCCAGGGCTGCTGAGTACACCTTCGGTCAGCAATTGCGACGTCCAGGGATTCCTCCCACAACAAAGGGGCCAGGACCAAAATCTGCTCTTCAAGGACCCAGGCAACACCATTCACAGCCCCGCAAACGATGGCGCTCTCTCTTGCTACAGCCTCCCAAAGTCCAATACTATCTGCCAGGGTTGCTGAGGATAGCCGGAGCCCGGCTCAGCAATTGCCAACGTCCAGGGATTCCTCCCACAAGAAAGGTGCCAGGACCAAAAGCTCTTGCTGCTCTTCAAGGACCCAGGCAGCCCCATTCACAGCCCCACAAACGCTGGCGCTCTCTCTTTCTACAGCCTCCCAAAGTCCAGTAAAATCTGCACGGGCCACTGAGGACAGCCGCAGCCCGGCTCAGCAATTGCCAACGTCCAGGGATTCCTCCCACAACAAAGGTGCCAGGACCAAAAGCTTTTGCTGCTCTTCAAGGACCCAGGCAACCCCATTCACAGCCCCACAAACGCTGGCGCTCTCTCTTTCTACAGCCTCCCAAAGTCCAAAACTATCTGCCTGGGCCACTGAGTACAGCTTCGCTCAGCAATTGCAACGTCCAGGGATTCCTCCCACAACAAAGGTGCCAGGACCAAAAGCTCTTGCTGCTCTTCAAGGACCCAGGCAACCCCATTCACAGCCCCACAAACGCTGGCGCTCTCTCTTTCTACAGCCTCCCAAAGTCCAGTAAAATCTGCACGGGCCACTGAGGACAGCCGCAGCCCGGCTCAGCAATTGCCAACGTCCAGGGATTCCTCCCACAACAAAGGTGCCAGGACCAAAAGCTTTTGCTGCTCTTCAAGGACCCAGGCAACCCCATTCACAGCCCCACAAACACTGGCGCTCTCTCTTGCTAAAGACTCCCAAAGTCCAGTACTATCTGCCCAGGCCGATGACTAGAGCCTGGCTCAGGTATCATGAAAGTCCAAGGATTCCTCCCACAACAAAGGTGTCAGGACTAAAAAGCTCTTGCTGCCCTTCAAGGACCCAGGCAACCCCATTCACAGCCCCACAAACGATGGCGCTCTCTCTTGCTACAGCCTCCCAAAGTCCAATACTATCAGCCTGGGCCGCTGAGTAGAGCTTCGGTCAGCAATAGCCAACGTCCAGGGATTCCTCCCACAACAAAGGTGCCAGGACCAAAAGCTCTTGCTGCTCTTCAAGGACACAGGCAACCCCATTCACAGCCCCACAAACGCTGGCGCTCTCTCTTGCTAAAGACTCCCAAAGTCCAGTACTATCTTCCAAGGCCGATGACTAGAGCCTGGCTGAGCTATTATGAACGTCCAAGGATTCCTCCCACAACAAAGGTGCCAGGACTAAAAAGCTCTTGCTGCTCTTCAAGGACCCAGGCAACCCCATTCACAGCCCCACAAACGATGGCGCTCTCTCTTTCTACAGCCTCCCAAAGTCCAATACTATCTGCCTGGGCCGCTGAGTAGAGCTTCGGTAAGCAATTGCAACGTCCAGGGATTCCTCCCACAACAAAGGTGCCAGGACCAAAAGCTCTTGCTGCTCTTCAAGGACACAGGCAACCCCATTCACAGCCCCACAAACGCTGGCGCTCTCTCTTTCTACAGCCTCCCAAAGTCCAGTAAAATCTGCACGGGAAACTGAGGACAGCCGTAGTCTTGCTCAGCAATTGCCAACGTCCAGGGATTCCTCCCACAACAAAAGTGCCAGGACCAAAAGCTTTTGCTGCTCTTCAAGGACACAGGCAACCCCATTCACAGCCCCACAAACGATGGCGCTCTCTCTTTCTACAGCCTCCCAAAGTCCAATAATATCTGCCCGGACCGCTGAGTACAGCTTCGGTCAGCAATTGCCAACGTCCAGGGATTCCTCCCACAACAAAGGTGCCAGGACCAAAAGCTCTTGCTGCTCTTCAAGGACCCAGGCAACCCCATTCACAGCCCCACAAACGCTGGCGCTCTCTCTTTCTACCGCCTCCCAAAGTCCAATACTATCTGCCCGGGCCGATGAGGAGAGCCGGAGCCAGGCTCAGCAATTGCCAGCGTCCAGGGATTCCTCCCACAACAAAGGTGCCAATACCAAAAGCTCTTGCTGCTCTTCAAGGACCCAGGCAACCCCATTCACAGCCCAACAAACGCTGGCGCTCTCTCTTGCTAAAGACTCCCAAAGTCCAGTACTATCTGCCCAGACCGATGACTAGAGCCTGGCTCAGGTATCATGAAAGTCCAAGGATTCCTCCCACAACAAAGGTGCCAGGACCAAAAGCTCTTGCTGCTCTTCAAGGACCCAGGCAACCCCATTCACAGCCCCACAAACGATGGCGCTCTCTCTTTCTACAGCCTCCCAAAGTCCAATAATATCTGCCCGGACCGCTGAGTACAGCTTCGGTCAGCAATTGCCAACGTCCAGGGATTCCTCCCACAACAAAGGTGCCAGGACCAAAAGCTCTTGCTGCTCTTCAAGGACCCAGGCAACCCCATTCACAGCCCCACAAACGCTGGCGCTCTCTCTTTCTACAGCCTCCTAAAGTCCAATACTATATGCCCGGGCCGATGAGGACAGCCTGGCTCAGCAATTGCCAACGTCCAGGGATTCCTCCCACAACAAAGGTGCCAGGACCAAAAGCTCTTGCTGCTCTTAGAGGACCCAGGCAACCCCATTCACAGCCCCACAAACGATGGCGCTCTCTCTTTCTACAGCCTCCCAAAGTCCAATACTATCTGCCAGGGTTGCTGAGGATAGCCGGAGCCCGGCTCAGCAATTGCCAACGTCCAGGGATTCCTCCCACAAGAAAGGTGCCAGGACCAAAAGCTCTTGCTGCTCTTCAAGGACCCAGGCAGCCCCATTCACAGCCCCACAAACGCTGGCGCTCTCTCTTTCTACAGCCTCCCAAAGTCCAGTAAAATCTGCCCTGGTCGATGAGGACAGCCGCAGCCCGGCTCAGCAATTGCCAACGTCCAGGGATTCCTCCCACAACAAAGGTGCCAGGACCAAAAGCTTTTGCTGCTCTTCAAGGACCCAGGCAACCCCATTCACAGCCCCACAAACGATGGCGCTCTCTCTTTCTACAGCCTCCCAAAGTCCAATACTATCTGCCTGGGCCACTGAGTACAGCTTCGCTCAGCAATTGCAACGTCCAGGGATTCCTCCCACAACAAAGGTGCCAGGACCAAAAGCTCTTGCTGCTCTTCAAGGACCCAGGCAACCCCATTCACAGCCCCACAAACGTTGGCGCTCTCTCTTTCTACCGCCTCCCAAAGTCCAATACTATCTGCCCGGGCCGATGAGTACAGCTTCGGTCAGCAATTGCAACGTCCAGGGATTCCTCCCACAACAAAGGTGCCAGGACCTAAAGCTCTTGCTGCTCTTCAAGGACCCAGGCAACCCCATTCACAGCCCCACAAACGATGGCGCTCTCTCTTGCTGAAGACTCCCAAAGTCCAATACTATCTGCCAGGTTTGCTGAGGATAGCCGGAGCCCGGCTCAGCAATTGCCAACGTCCAGGGATTCCTCCCACAAGAAAGGTGCCAGGACCAAAAGCTCTTGCTGCTCTTCAAGGACCCAGGCAGCCCCATTCACAGCCCAACAAACGATGGCGCTCTCTCTTTCTACAGCCTCCCAAAGTCCAGTAAAATCTGCACGGGCCACTGAGGACAGCCGCAGCCCGGCTCAGCAATTGCCAACGTCCAGGGATTCCTCCCACAACAAAGGTGCCAGGACCAAAAGCTTTTGCTGCTCTTCAAGGACCCAGGCAACCCCATTCACAGCCCCACAAACGCTGGCGCTCTCTCTTTCTACAGCCTCCCAAAGTCCAATACTATCTGCCTGGGCCACTGAGTACAGCTTCGCTCAGCAATTGCAACGTCCAGGGATTCCTCCCACAACAAAGGTGCCAGGACCAAAAGCTCTTGCTGCTCTTCAAGGACCCAGGCAACCCCATTCACAGCCCCACAAACGTTGGCGCTCTCTCTTTCTACCGCCTCCCAAAGTCCAATACTATCTGCCCGGGCCGATGAGTACAGCTTCGGTCAGCAATTGCAACGTCCAGGGATTCCTCCCACAACAAAGGTGCCAGGACCTAAAGCTCTTGCTGCTCTTCAAGGACCCAGGCAACCCCATTCACAGCCCCACAAACGATGGCGCTCTCTCTTGCTGAAGACTCCCAAAGTCCAATACTATCTGCCAGGGTTGCTGAGGATAGCCGGAGCCCGGCTCAGCAATTGCCAACGTCCAGGGATTCCTCCCACAAGAAAGGTGCCAGGACCAAAAGCTCTTGCTGCTCTTCAAGGACCCAGGCAGCCCCATTCACAGCCCCACAAACGCTGGCGCTCTCTCTTTCTACAGCCTCCCAAAGTCCAGTAAAATCTGCACGGGCCACTGAGGACAGCCGCAGCCCGGCTCAGCAATTGCCAACGTCCAGGGATTCCTCCCACAACAAAGGTGCCAGGACCAAAAGCTTTTGCTGCTCTTCAAGGACCCAGGCAACCCCATTCACAGCCCCACAAACGCTGGCGCTCTCTCTTTCTACAGCCTCCCAAAGTCCAATACTATCTGCCTGGGCCACTGAGTACAGCTTCGCTCAGCAATTGCAACGTCCAGGGATTCCTCCCACAACAAAGGTGCCAGGACCAAAAGCTCTTGCTGCTCTTCAAGGACCCAGGCAACCCCATTCACAGCCCCACAAACGCTGGCGCTCTCTCTTTCTACAGCCTCCCAAAGTCCAGTAAAATCTGCACGGGCCACTGAGGACAGCCGCAGCCCGGCTCAGCAATTGCCAACGTCCAGGGATTCCTCCCACAACAAAGGTGCCAGGACCAAAAGCTTTTGCTGCTCTTCAAGGACCCAGGCAACCCCATTCACAGCCCCACAAACGTTGGCGCTCTCTCTCTCTACAGCCTCCCAAAGTCCAATACTATCTGCCCGGACTGCTGACTACAGCTTCTCTCAGCAATTGCCAACGTCCAGGGATTCCTCCCACAAGAAAGGTGCCAGGACCAAAAGCTCTTGCTGCTCTTCAAGGACCCAGGCAACCCCATTCACAGCCCCACAAACACTGGCGCTCTCTCTTGCTAAAGACTCCCAAAGTCCAGTACTATCTGCCCAGGCCGATGACTAGAGCCTGGCTCAGGTATCATGAAAGTCCAAGGATTCCTCCCACAACAAAGGTGTCAGGACTAAAAAGCTCTTGCTGCCCTTCAAGGACCCAGGCAACCCCATTCACAGCCCCACAAACGATGGCGCTCTCTCTTGCTACAGCCTCCCAAAGTCCAATACTATCAGCCTGGGCCGCTGAGTAGAGCTTCGGTCAGCAATAGCCAACGTCCAGGGATTCCTCCCACAACAAAGGTGCCAGGACCAAAAGCTCTTGCTGCTCTTCAAGGACACAGGCAACCCCATTCACAGCCCCACAAACGCTGGCGCTCTCTCTTGCTAAAGACTCCCAAAGTCCAGTACTATCTTCCAAGGCCGATGACTAGAGCCTGGCTGAGCTATTATGAACGTCCAAGGATTCCTCCCACAACAAAGGTGCCAGGACTAAAAAGCTCTTGCTGCTCTTCAAGGACCCAGGCAACCCCATTCACAGCCCCACAAACGATGGCGCTCTCTCTTTCTACAGCCTCCCAAAGTCCAATAATATCTGCCCGGACCGCTGAGTACAGCTTCGGTCAGCAATTGCCAACGTCCAGGGATTCCTCCCACAACAAAGGTGCCAGGACCAAAAGCTCTTGCTGCTCTTCAAGGACCCAGGCAACCCCATTCACAGCCCCACAAACGCTGGCGCTCTCTCTTTCTACCGCCTCCCAAAGTCCAATACTATCTGCCCGGGCCGATGAGGAGAGCCGGAGCCAGGCTCAGCAATTGCCAGCGTCCAGGGATTCCTCCCACAACAAAGGTGCCAATACCAAAAGCTCTTGCTGCTCTTCAAGGACCCAGGCAACCCCATTCACAGCCCAACAAACGCTGGCGCTCTCTCTTGCTAAAGACTCCCAAAGTCCAGTACTATCTGCCCAGACCGATGACTAGAGCCTGGCTCAGGTATCATGAAAGTCCAAGGATTCCTCCCACAACAAAGGTGCCAGGACCAAAAGCTCTTGCTGCTCTTCAAGGACCCAGGCAACCCCATTCACAGCCCCACAAACGATGGCGCTCTCTCTTTCTACAGCCTCCCAAAGTCCAATAATATCTGCCCGGACCGCTGAGTAGAGCTTCGGTCAGCAATTGCCAACGTCCAGGGATTCCTCCCACAACAAAGGTGCCAGGACCAAAAGCTCTTGCTGCTCTTCAAGGACCCAGGCAACCCCATTCACAGCCCCACAAACGCTGGCGCTCTCTCTTTCTACAGCCTCCTAAAGTCCAATACTATATGCCCGGGCCGATGAGGACAGCCTGGCTCAGCAATTGCCAACGTCCAGGGATTCCTCCCACAACAAAGGTGCCAGGACCAAAAGCTCTTGCTGCTCTTAGAGGACCCAGGCAACCCCATTCACAGCCCCACAAACGATGGCGCTCTCTCTTTCTACAGCCTCCCAAAGTCCAATACTATCTGCCAGGGTTGCTGAGGATAGCCGGAGCCCGGCTCAGCAATTGCCAACGTCCAGGGATTCCTCCCACAAGAAAGGTGCCAGGACCAAAAGCTCTTGCTGCTCTTCAAGGACCCAGGCAGCCCCATTCACAGCCCCACAAACGCTGGCGCTCTCTCTTTCTACAGCCTCCCAAAGTCCAGTAAAATCTGCCCTGGTCGATGAGGACAGCCGCAGCCCGGCTCAGCAATTGCCAACGTCCAGGGATTCCTCCCACAACAAAGGTGCCAGGACCAAAAGCTTTTGCTGCTCTTCAAGGACCCAGGCAACCCCATTCACAGCCCCACAAACGATGGCGCTCTCTCTTTCTACAGCCTCCCAAAGTCCAATACTATCTGCCTGGGCCACTGAGTACAGCTTCGCTCAGCAATTGCAACGTCCAGGGATTCCTCCCACAACAAAGGTGCCAGGACCAAAAGCTCTTGCTGCTCTTCAAGGACCCAGGCAACCCCATTCACAGCCCCACAAACGTTGGCGCTCTCTCTTTCTACCGCCTCCCAAAGTCCAATACTATCTGCCCGGGCCGATGAGTACAGCTTCGGTCAGCAATTGCAACGTCCAGGGATTCCTCCCACAACAAAGGTGCCAGGACCTAAAGCTCTTCCTGCTCTTCAAGGACCCAGGCAACCCCATTCACAGCCCCACAAACGATGGCGCTCTCTCTTGCTGAAGACTCCCAAAGTCCAATACTATCTGCCAGGGTTGCTGAGGATAGCCGGAGCCCGGCTCAGCAATTGCCAACGTCCAGGGATTCCTCCCACAAGAAAGGTGCCAGGACCAAAAGCTCTTGCTGCTCTTCAAGGACCCAGGCAGCCCCATTCACAGCCCAACAAACGATGGCGCTCTCTCTTTCTACAGCCTCCCAAAGTCCAGTAAAATCTGCACGGGCCACTGAGGACAGCCGCAGCCCGGCTCAGCAATTGCCAACGTCCAGGGATTCCTCCCACAACAAAGGTGCCAGGACCAAAAGCTTTTGCTGCTCTTCAAGGACCCAGGCAACCCCATTCACAGCCCCACAAACGCTGGCGCTCTCTCTTTCTACAGCCTCCCAAAGTCCAATACTATCTGCCTGGGCCACTGAGTACAGCTTCGCTCAGCAATTGCAACGTCCAGGGATTCCTCCCACAACAAAGGTGCCAGGACCAAAAGCTCTTGCTGCTCTTCAAGGACCCAGGCAACCCCATTCACAGCCCCACAAACGTTGGCGCTCTCTCTTTCTACCGCCTCCCAAAGTCCAATACTATCTGCCCGGGCCGATGAGTACAGCTTCGGTCAGCAATTGCAACGTCCAGGGATTCCTCCCACAACAAAGGTGCCAGGACCTAAAGCTCTTGCTGCTCTTCAAGGACCCAGGCAACCCCATTCACAGCCCCACAAACGATGGCGCTCTCTCTTGCTGAAGACTCCCAAAGTCCAATACTATCTGCCCGGGCCGATGAGGAGAGCCGGAGCCAGGCTCAGCAATTGCCAACGTCCAGGGATTCCTCCCACAACAAAGGTGCCAATACCAAAAGCTCTTGCTGCTCTTCAAGGACCCAGGCAACCCCATTCACAGCCCCACAAACGATGGCGCTCTCTCTCTCTACAGCCTCCCAAAGTCCAATACTATCTGCCTGGGCCGCTGAGTAGAGCTTCGGTCAGCAATTGCAACGTCCAGGGATTCTTCCCACAACAAAGGTGCCAGGACTAAAAAGCTCTTGCTGCTCTTCAAGGACCCAGGCAACCCCATTCACAGCCCCACAAACGCTGGCGCTCTCTCTTGCTGAAGACTCCCAAAGTCCAGTACTTTCTGCCAAGGCCGATGACTAGAGTCTGGCTGAGCTATTATGAACGTCCAAGGATTCCTCCCACAACAAAGGTGCCAGGACTAAAAAGCTCTTGCTGCTCTTCAAGGACCCAGGCAACCCCATTCACAGCCCCACAAACGATGGCGCTCTCTCTTTCTACAGCCTCCCAAAGTCCAGTAAAATCTGCACGGGAAACTGAGGACAGCCGTAGTCTTGCTCAGCAATTGCAAACGTTCAGGGATTCCTCCCACAACAAAGGTGCCAGGACCAAAAGCTCTTGCTGCTCTTCAAGGACACAGGCAACCCCATTCACAGCCCCACAAACGTTGGCGCTCTCTCTCTCTACAGCCTCCCAAAGTCCAATACGATCTGCCCGGGCCGATCAGTAGAGCTTCGGTCAACAATTGCAACGTCCAGGGATTCCTCCCACAACAAAGGTGCCAGGACCAAAAGCTCTTGCTGCTCTTCAAGGACACAGGCAACCCCATTCACAGACCCACAAACGATGGCGCTCTCTATTTCTACAGCCTCCCAAAGTCCAATACGATCTACCCGGGCCGATGAGGAGAGCCGGAGCCCGGCTCAGCAATTGCGAACATCCAGGGATTCCTCCCACAACAAAGGTGCCAGGACCAAAAGCTCTTGCTGCTCTTCAAGGACCCAGGCAACCCCATTCACAGCCCCACAAACGCTGGCGCTCTCTCTTTCTACAGCCTCCCAAAGTCCAATAATATCTGCCCGGACCGCTGAGTACAGCTTCGGTCAGCAATTGCAACGTCCAGGGATTCCTCCCACAACAAAGGTGCCAGGACCAAAAGCTCTTGCTGCTTTTCAAGGACCCAAGCAACCCCATTCACAGCCCCACAAACGCTGGCGCTCTCTCTTGCTGAAGACTCCCAAAGTCCAGTACTTTCTGCCAAGGCCGATGACTAGAGTCTGGCTGAGCTATTATGAACGTCCAAGGATTCCTCCCACAACAAAGGTGCCAGGACTAAAAAGCTCTTGCTGCTCTTCAAGGACCCAGGCAACCCCATTCACAGCCCCACAAACGATGGCGCTCTCTCTTGCTACAGCCTCCCAAAGTCCAATACTATCTGCCCGGGCCGATGAGGAGAGCCGGAGCCAGGCTCAGCAATTGCCAATGTCCAGGGATTCCTCCCACAACAAAGGTGCCAGGACTAAAAAGCTCTTGCTGCTCTTCAAGGACCCAGGCAACCCCATTCACAGCCCCACAAACGATGGCGCTCTCTCTTTCTACAGCCTCCCAAAGTCCAATACTATCAGTCTGGGCCGCTGAGGAGAGCTTCGGTCAGCAATTGCCAACGTCCAGGGATTCCTCCCACAACAAAGGTGCCAGGACCAAAAGCTCTTGCTGCTCTTCAAGGACACAGGCAACCCCATTCACAGCCCCACAAACGCTGGCGCTCTCTCTTGCTAAAGACTCCCAAAGTCCAGTACTATCTGCCAAGGCCGATGACTAGAGCCTGGCTGAGCTATTATGAACGTCCAAGGATTCCTCCCACAACAAAGGTGCCAGGACTAAAAAGCTCTTGCTGCTCTTAGAGGACCCAGGCAACCCCATTCACAGCCCCACAAACGATGGCGCTCTCTCTTTCTACAGCCTCCCAAAGTCCAGTAAAATCTGCACGGGAAACTGAGGACAGCCGTAGTCTTGCTCAGCAATTGCAAACGTTCAGGGATTCCTCCCACAACAAAGGTGCCAGGACCAAAAGCTTTTGCTGCTCTTCAAGGACCCAGGCAACCCCATTCACAGCCCCACAAACGTTGGCGCTCTCTCTCTCTACAGCCTCCCAAAGTCCAATACGATCTGCCCGGGCTGATGTGTAGAGCTTCGGTCAACAATTGCAACGTCCAGGGATTCCTCCCACAACAAAGGTGCCAGGACCAAAAGCTCTTGCTGCTCTTCAAGGACCCAGGCAACCCCATTCACAGCCCCACAAACGATGGCGCTCTCTATGTCTACAGCCTCCCAAAGTCCAATACGATCTGCCCGGGCCGATGAGGAGAGCCGGAGCCCGGCTCAGCAATTGCGAACATCCAGGGATTCCTCCCACAACAAAGGTGCCAGGACCAAAAGCTCTTGCTGCTCTTCAAGGACCCAGGCAACCCCATTCACAGCCCCACAAACGCTGGCGCTCTCTCTTTCTACAGCCTCCCAAAGTCCAATACTATCTGCCCGGACCGCTGAGTACAGCTTCGGTCAGCAATTGCAACGTCCAGGGATTCCTCCCACAACAAAGGTGCCAGGACCAAAAGCTCTTGCTGCTCTTCAAGGACCCAGGCAACCCCATTCACAGCCCCACAAACGCTGGCGCTCTCTCTTGCTGAACACTCCCAAAGTCCAGTACTTTCTGCCAAGGCCGATGACTAGAGCCTGGCTGAGCTATTATGAACGTCCAAGGATTCCTCCCACAACAAAGGTGCCAGGACTAAAAAGCTCTTGCTGCTCTTCAAGGACACAGGCAACCCCATTCACAGCCCCACAAACGCTGGCGCTCTCTCTTTCTACAGCCTCCCAAAGTCCAATACTATCTGCCCGGACCGCTGAGTACAGCTTCGGTCAGCAATTGCAACGTCCAGGGATTCCTCCCACAAGAAAGGTGCCAGGACCAAAAGCTCTTGCTGCTCTTCAAGGACACAGGCAACCCCATTCACAGCCCCACAAACGCTGGCGCTCTCTCTTTCTACCGCCTCCCAAAGTCCAATACTATCTGCCCGGGCCGATGAGGAGAGCCGGAGCCAGGCTCAGCAATTGCCAACGTCCAGGGATTCCTCCCACAACAAAGGTGCCAATACGAAAAGCTCTTGCTGCTCTTCAAGGACCCAGGCAACCCCATTCACAGCCCCACAAACGATGGCGCTCTCTCTACAGCCTCCCAAAGTCCAATACTATCTGCCTGGGCCGCTGAGTAGAGCATCGGTCAGCAATTGCAACGTCCAGGGATTCCTCCCACAACAAAGGTGCCAGGACCAAAAGCTCTTGCTGCTCTTCAAGGACCCAGGCAACCCCATTCACAGCCCCACAAATGCTGGCGCTCTCTCTTTCTACAGCCTCCCAAAGTCCAATACTATCTGCCCGGGCCGATGAGGAGAGCCGGAGCCAGGCTCAGCAATTGCAACGACCAGGGATTCCTCCCACAACAAAGGTGCCAGGACCAAAAGCTCTTGCTGCTCTTCAAGGACCCAGGCAACCCCATTCACAGCCCCACAAACGCTGGCGCTCTCTCTTGCTAAAGACTCCCAAAGTCCAGTACTATCTGCCAAGGCCGATGACTAGAGCCTGGCTGAGCTATTATGAACGTCCAAGGATTCCTCCCACAACAAAGGTGCCAGGACTAAAAAGCTCTTGCTGCTCTTCAAGGACCCAGGCAACCCCATTCACAGCCCCACAAACGATGGCGCTCTCTCTTTCTACAGCCTCCCAAAGTCCAATAATATCTGCCCGGACCGCTGAGTACAGCTTCGGTCAGCAATTGCCAACGTCCAGGGATTCCTCCCACAACAAAGGTGCCAGGACCAAAAGCTCTTGCTGCTCTTCAAGGACACAGGCAACCCCATTCACAGCCCCACAAACAATGGCGCTCTCTCTTTCTACAGCCTCCCAAAGTCCAATACTATCTGCCAGGGTTGCTGAGGATAGCCGGAGCCCGGCTCAGCAATTGCCAACGTCCAGGGATTCCTCCCACAACAAAGGTGCCAGGACCAAAAGCTCTTGCTGCTCTTCAAGGACCCAGGCAACCCCATTCACAGACCCACAAACGTTGGCGCTCTCTCTTCCTACAGCCTCCCAAAGTCCAATACTATCTGCCCGGGCCGATGAGGAGAGCCGGAGCCAGGCTCAGCAATTGCCAACGTCCAGGGATTCCTCCCACAACAAAGGTGCCAGGACCAAAAGCTCTTGCTGCTCTTCAAGGACCCAGGCAACCCCATTCACAGCCCCACAAACGCTGGCGCTCTCTCTACAGCCTCCCAAAGTCCAATACTATCTGCCTGTGCCGCTGAGTAGACCTTCGGTCAGCAATTGCAACGTCCAGGGATTCCTCCCACAACAAAGGTGCCAGGAACAAAAGCTCTTGCTGCTCTTCAAGGACCCAGGCAACCCCATTCACAGCCCCACAAACGATGGCGCTCTCTCTTGCTAAAGACTCCCAAAGTCCAGTACTCTCTGCCCAGGCCGATGACTAGAGCCTGGCTGAGCTATTATGAAAGTCCAAGGATTCCTCCCACAACAAAGGTGCCAGGACTAAAAAGCTCTTGCTGCTCTTAGAGGACCCAGGCAACCCCATTCACAGCCCCACAAACGATGGCGCTCTCTCTTTCTACAGCCTCCCAAAGTCCAATACTATCTGCCTGGGCCACTGAGTACAGCTTCGCTCAGCAATTGCAACGTCCAGGGATTCCTCCCACAACAAAGGTGCCAGGACCAAAAGCTCTTGCTGCTCTTCAAGGACCCAGGCAACCCCATTCACAGACCCACAAACGCTGGCGCTCTCTCTACAGCCTCCCAAAGTCCAATACTATCTGCCTGGGCCGCTGAGTAGAGCTTCGGTCAGCAATTGCAACGTCCAGGGATTCCTCCCACAACAAAGTTACCAGGACCAAAAGCTCTTGCTGCTCTTCAAGGACCCAGGCAACCCCATTCACAGCCCCACAAACGATGGCGCTCTCTCTTTCTACCGCCTCCCAAAGTCCAATACGAGCTGCCCGGGCCGATGAGGAGAGCCGGAGCCAGGCTCAGCAATTGCGAACGTTCAGGGATTCCTCCCACAACAAAGGTGCCAGGACCAAAAGCTCTTGATGCTCTTCAAGGACCCAGGCAACCCCATTCACAGCCCCACAAACGCTGGCGCTCTCTCTTTCTACCGCCTCCCAAAGTCCAATACTATCTGCCCGGGCCGATGAGGAGAGCCGGAGCCAGGCTCAGCAATTGCCAACGTCCAGAGATTCCTCCCACAACAAAGGTGCCAGGACCAAAAGCTCTTGCTGCTCTTCAAGGACCCAGGCAACCCCATTCACAGCCCCACAAACGCTGGCGCTCTCTCTACAGCCTCCCAAAGTCCAATACTATCTGCCTGGGCCGATGAGTAGAGCTTCGGTCAGCAATTGCAACGTCCAGGGATTCCTCCCACAACAAAGGTGCCAGGACCAAAAGCTCTTGCTGCTCTTCAAGGACCCAGGCAACCCCATTCACAGACCCACAAACGATGGCGCTCTCTCTTTCTACAGCCTCCCAAAGTCCAATACTATCTGCCCGGGCCGATGAGGAGAGCCGGAGCCAGGCTCAGCAATTGCCAGCGTCCAGGGATTCCTCCCACAACAAAGGTGCCAGGACCAAAAGCTCTTGGTGCTCTTCAAGGACCCAGGCAACCCCATTCACAGCCCCACAAACGATGGCGCTCTCTCTTTCTACAGCCTCCCAAAGTCCAATACTATTTGCCCAGGCCGATGACTAGAGCCTGGCTCAGGTATCATGAAAGTCCAAGCATTCCTCCCACAACACATGTGTCAGGACTAAAAAGCTCTTGCTGCTCTTCAAGGACACAGGCAACCCCATTCACAGCCCAACAAACGCTGGCGCTCTCTCTTGCTAAAGACTCCCAAAGTCCAGTACTATCTGCCAAGGCCGATGACTAGAGCCTGGCTGAGCTGTTATGAACGTCCAAGGATTCCTCCCACAACAAAGGTGCCAGGACTAAAAAGCTCTTGCTGCTCTTAGAGGACCCAGGCAACCCCATTCACAGCCCCACAAACGATGGCGCTCTCTCTTTCTACAGCCTCCCAAAGTCCAGTAAAATCTGCACGGGAAACTGAGGACAGCCGTAGTCTTGCTCAGCAATTGCCAACGTCCAGGGATTCCTCCCACAACAAAGGTGCCAGGACCAAAAGCTTTTGCTGCTCTTCAAGGACCCAGGCAACCCCATTCACAGCCCCACAAACGCTGGCGCTCTCTCTTTCTACAGCCTCCCAAAGTCCAATAATATCTGCCCGGACCGCTGAGTACAGCTTCGGTCAGCAATTCCAACGTCCAGGGATTCCTCCCACAAGAAAGGTGCCAGGACCAAAAGCTCTTGCTGCTCTTCAAGGACCCAGGCAACCCCATTCACAGCCCCACAAACGATGGCGCTCTCTCTTTCTACAGCCTCCCAAAGTCCAATACTATCTGCCAGGGTTGCTGAGGATAGCCGGAGCCCGGCTCAGCAATTGCCAACGTCCAGGGATTCCTCCCACAAGAAAGGTGCCAGGACTAAAAAGCTCTTGCTGCTCTTCAGGGACCCAGGCAACCCCATTCACAGACCCACAAACGATGGCGCTCTCTTTTTCTACAGCCTCCCAAAGTCCAGTACTATCTGCCAAGGCCGATGACTAGACCCTGGCTGAGCTATTATGAACGTCCAAGGATTCCTCCCACAACAAAGGTGCCAGGACTAAAAAGGTCTTGCTGCTCTTAGAGGACCCAGGCAACCCCATTCACAGACCTAAAAAGGCTGGCGCTCTCTCTTTCTACAGCCTCCCAAAGTCCAGTAAAATCTGCACGGGAAACTGTGGACAGCCGTAGTCTTGCTCAGCAATTGCAAACGTTCAGGGATTCCTCCCACAACAAAGGTGCCAGGACCAAAAGCTTTTGCTGCTCTTCAAGGACCCAGGCAACCCCATTCACAGCCCCACAAACGTTGGCGCTCTCTCTCTCTACAGCCTCCCAAAGTCCAATACTATCTGCCTGGGCCGCTGAGTAGAGCTTCGGTCAGCAATTGCCAACGTCCAGGGATTCCTCCCACAACAAAGGTGCCAGGACCAAAAGCTCTTGCTGCTCTTCAAGGACCCAGGCAACCCCATTCACAGCCCCACAAACGCTGGCGCTCTCTCTTTCTACAGCCTCCCAAAGTCCTATACTATCTGCCTGGGCCGCGGAGTAGAGCTTCGGTAAGCAATTGCAACGTCCAGGGATTCCTCCCACAACAAAGGTGCCAGGACCAAAAGCTCTTGCTGCTCTTCAAGGACCCAGGCAGCCCCATTCACAGCCCCACAAACGCTGGCGCTCTCTCTTTCTACAGCCTCCCAAAGTCCAGTAAAATCTGCACGGGCCACTGAGGACAGCCGCAGCCCGGCTCAGCAATTGCCAACGTCCAGGGATTCCTCCCACAACAAAGGTGCCAGGACCAAAAGCTTTTGCTGCTCTTCAAGGACCCAGGCAACCCCATTCACAGCCCCACAAACGTTGGCGCTCTCTCTCTCTACAGCCTCCCAAAGTCCAATACTATCTGCCCGGACTGCTGACTACAGCTTCGCTCAGCAATTGCCAACGTCCAGGGATTCCTCCCACAACAAAGGTGCCAGGACCAAAAGCTCTTGCTGCTCTTCAAGGACCCAGGCAACCCCATTCACAGCCCCACAAACACTGGCGCTCTCTCTTGCTAAAGACTCCCAAAGTCCAGTACTATCTGCCCAGGCCGATGACTAGAGCCTGGCTCAGGTATCATGAAAGTCCAAGGATTCCTCCCACAACAAAGGTGTCAGGACTAAAAAGCTCTTGCTGCCCTTCAAGGACCCAGGCAACCCCATTCACAGCCCCACAAACGATGGCGCTCTCTCTTGCTACAGCCTCCCAAAGTCCAATACTATCAGCCTGGGCCGCTGAGGAGAGCTTCGGTCAGCAATAGCCAACGTCCAGGGATTCCTCCCACAACAAAGGTGCCAGGACCAAAAGCTCTTGCTGCTCTTCAAGGACACAGGCAACCCCATTCACAGCCCCACAAACGCTGGCGCTCTCTCTTGCTAAAGACTCCCAAAGTCCAGTACTATCTTCCAAGGCCGATGACTAGAGCCTGGCTGAGCTATTATGAACGTCCAAGGATTCCTCCCACAACAAAGGTGCCAGGACTAAAAAGCTCTTGCTGCTCTTCAAGGACCCAGGCAACCCCATTCACAGCCCCACAAACGATGGCGCTCTCTCTTTCTACAGTGTCCCAAAGTCCAATACTATCTGCCTGGGCCGCTGAGTAGAGCTTCGGTAAGCAATTGCAACGTCCAGGGATTCCTCCCACAACAAAGGTGCCAGGACCAAAAGCTCTTGCTGCTCTTCAAGGACACAGGCAACCCCATTCACAGCCCCACAAACGCTGGCGCTCTCTCTTTCTACAGCCTCCCAAAGTCCAGTAAAATCTGCACGGGAAACTGAGGACAGCCGTAGTCTTGCTCAGCAATTGCCAACGTCCAGGGATTCCTCCCACAACAAAAGTGCCAGGACCAAAAGCTTTTGCTGCTCTTCAAGGACACAGGCAACCCCATTCACAGCCCCACAAACGATGGCGCTCTCTCTTTCTACAGCCTCCCAAAGTCCAATAATATCTGCCCGGACCGCTGAGTACAGCTTCGGTCAGCAATTGCCAACGTCCAGGGATTCCTCCCACAACAAAGGTGCCAGGACCAAAAGCTCTTGCTGCTCTTCAAGGACCCAGGCAACCCCATTCACAGCCCCACAAACGCTGGCGCTCTCTCTTTCTACCGCCTCCCAAAGTCCAATACTATCTGCCCGGGCCGATGAGGAGAGCCGGAGCCAGGCTCAGCAATTGCCAGCGTCCAGGGATTCCTCCCACAACAAAGGTGCCAATACCAAAAGCTCTTGCTGCTCTTCAAGGACCCAGGCAACCCCATTCACAGCCCAACAAACGCTGGCGCTCTCTCTTGCTAAAGACTCCCAAAGTCCAGTACTATCTGCCCAGACCGATGACTAGAGCCTGGCTCAGGTATCATGAAAGTCCAAGGATTCCTCCCACAACAAAGGTGCCAGGACCAAAAGCTCTTGCTGCTCTTCAAGGACCCAGGCAACCCCATTCACAGCCCCACAAACGATGGCGCTCTCTCTTTCTACAGCCTCCCAAAGTCCAATAATATCTGCCCGGACCGCTGAGTACAGCTTCGGTCAGCAATTGCCAACGTCCAGGGATTCCTCCCACAACAAAGGTGCCAGGACCAAAAGCTCTTGCTGCTCTTCAAGGACCCAGGCAACCCCATTCACAGCCCCACAAACGCTGGCGCTCTCTCTTTCTACAGCCTCCTAAAGTCCAATACTATATGCCCGGGCCGATGAGGACAGCCTGGCTCAGCAATTGCCAACGTCCAGGGATTCCTCCCACAACAAAGGTGCCAGGACCAAAAGCTCTTGCTGCTCTTAGAGGACCCAGGCAACCCCATTCACAGCCCCACAAACGATGGCGCTCTCTCTTTCTACAGCCTCCCAAAGTCCAATACTATCTGCCAGGGTTGCTGAGGATAGCCGGAGCCCGGCTCAGCAATTGCCAACGTCCAGGGATTCCTCCCACAAGAAAGGTGCCAGGACCAAAAGCTCTTGCTGCTCTTCAAGGACCCAGGCAGCCCCATTCACAGCCCCACAAACGCTGGCGCTCTCTCTTTCTACAGCCTCCCAAAGTCCAGTAAAATCTGCCCTGGTCGATGAGGACAGCCGCAGCCCGGCTCAGCAATTGCCAACGTCCAGGGATTCCTCCCACAACAAAGGTGCCAGGACCAAAAGCTTTTGCTGCTCTTCAAGGACCCAGGCAACCCCATTCACAGCCCCACAAACGATGGCGCTCTCTCTTTCTACAGCCTCCCAAAGTCCAATACTATCTGCCTGGGCCACTGAGTACAGCTTCGCTCAGCAATTGCAACGTCCAGGGATTCCTCCCACAACAAAGGTGCCAGGACCAAAAGCTCTTGCTGCTCTTCAAGGACCCAGGCAACCCCATTCACAGCCCCACAAACGTTGGCGCTCTCTCTTTCTACCGCCTCCCAAAGTCCAATACTATCAGCCTGGGCCGATGAGTACAGCTTCGGTCAGCAATTGCAACGTCCAGGGATTCCTCCCACAACAAAGGTGCCAGGACCTAAAGCTCTTGCTGCTCTTCAAGGACCCAGGCAACCCCATTCACAGCCCCACAAACGATGGCGCTCTCTCTTGCTGAAGACTCCCAAAGTCCAATACTATCTGCCAGGGTTGCTGAGGATAGCCGGAGCCCGGCTCAGCAATTGCCAACGTCCAGGGATTCCTCCCACAAGAAAGGTGCCAGGACCAAAAGCTCTTGCTGCTCTTCAAGGACCCAGGCAGCCCCATTCACAGCCCCACAAACGCTGGCGCTCTCTCTTTCTACAGCCTCCCAAAGTCCAGTAAAATCTGCACGGGCCACTGAGGACAGCCGCAGCCCGGCTCAGCAATTGCCAACGTCCAGGGATTCCTCCCACAACAAAGGTGCCAGGACCAAAAGCTTTTGCTGCTCTTCAAGGACCCAGGCAACCCCATTCACAGCCCCACAAACGATGGCGCTCTCTCTACAGCCTCCCAAAGTCCAATACTATCTGCCTGGGCCGATGAGTAGAGCTTCGGTCAGCAATTGCAACGTCCAGGGATTCCTCCCACAACAAAGGTGCCAGGACCAAAAGCTCTTGCTGCTCTTCAAGGACCCAGGCAACCCCATTCACAGACCCACAAACGATGGCGCTCTCTCTTTCTACAGCCTCCCAAAGTCCAATACTATCTGCCCGGGCCGATGAGGAGAGCCGGAGCCAGGCTCAGCAATTGCCAGCGTCCAGGGATTCCTCCCACAACAAAGGTGCCAGGACCAAAAGCTCTTGGTGCTCTTCAAGGACCCAGGCAACCCCATTCACAGCCCCACAAACGATGGCGCTCTCTCTTTCTACAGCCTCCCAAAGTCCAATACTATTTGCCCAGGCCGATGACTAGAGCCTGGCTCAGGTATCATGAAAGTCCAAGCATTCCTCCCACAACACATGTGTCAGGACTAAAAAGCTCTTGCTGCTCTTCAAGGACACAGGCAACCCCATTCACAGCCCCACAAACGCTGGCGCTCTCTCTTGCTAAAGACTCCCAAAGTCCAGTAGTATCTGCCAAGGCCGATGACTAGAGCCTGGCTGAGCTGTTATGAACGTCCAAGGATTCCTCCCACAACAAAGGTGCCAGGACTAAAAAGCTCTTGCTGCTCTTAGAGGACCCAGGCAACCCCATTCACAGCCCCACAAACGATGGCGCTCTCTCTTTCTACAGCCTCCCAAAGTCCAGTAAAATCTGCACGGGAAACTGAGGACAGCCGTAGTCTTGCTCAGCAATTGCCAACGTCCAGGGATTCCTCCCACAACAAAGGTGCCAGGACCAAAAGCTTTTGCTGCTCTTCAAGGACCCAGGCAACCCCATTCACAGCCCCACAAACGCTGGCGCTCTCTCTTTCTACAGCCTCCCAAAGTCCAATAATATCTGCCCGGACCGCTGAGTACAGCTTCGGTCAGCAATTCCAACGTCCAGGGATTCCTCCCACAACAAAGGTGCCAGCACCAAAAGCTCTTGCTGCTCTTCAAGGACCCAGGCAACCCCATTCACAGCCCCACAAACGATGGCGCTCTCTCTTTCTACAGCCTCCCAAAGTCCAATAATATCTGCCAGGGTTGCTGAGGATAGCCGGAGCCCGGCTCAGCAATTGCCAACGTCCAGGGATTCCTCCCACAAGAAAGGTGCCAGGACTAAAAAGCTCTTGCTGCTCTTCAGGGACCCAGGCAACCCCATTCACAGACCCACAAACGATGGCGCTCTCTTTTTCTACAGCCTCCCAAAGTCCAGTACTATCTGCCAAGGCCGATGACTAGACCCTGGCTGAGCTATTATGAACGTCCAAGGATTCCTCCCACAACAAAGGTGCCAGGACTAAAAAGGTCTTGCTGCTCTTAGAGGACCCAGGCAACCCCATTCACAGACCTAAAAAGGCTGGCGCTCTCTCTTTCTACAGCCTCCCAAAGTCCAGTAAAATCTGCACGGGAAACTGTGGACAGCCGTAGTCTTGCTCAGCAATTGCAAACGTTCAGGGATTCCTCCCACAACAAAGGTGCCAGGACCAAAAGCTTTTGCTGCTCTTCAAGGACCCAGGCAACCCCATTCACAGCCCCACAAACGTTGGCGCTCTCTCTCTCTACAGCCTCCCAAAGTCCAATACTATCTGCCTGGGCCGCTGAGTAGAGCTTCGGTCAGCAATTGCCAACGTCCAGGGATTCCTCCCACAACAAAGGTGCCAGGACCAAAAGCTCTTGCTGCTCTTCAAGGACCCAGGCAACCCCATTCACAGCCCCACAAACGCTGGCGCTCTCTCTTTCTACAGCCTCCCAAAGTCCTATACTATCTGCCTGGGCCGCTGAGTAGAGCTTCGGGCAGCAATTGCAACGTCCAGGGATTCCTCCCACAACAAAGGTGCCAGGACCAAAAGCTCTTGCTGCTCTTCAAGGACCCAGGCAGCCCCATTCACAGCCCCACAAACGCTGGCGCTCTCTCTTTCTACAGCCTCCCAAAGTCCAGTAAAATCTGCACGGGCCACTGAGGACAGCCGCAGCCCGGCTCAGCAATTGCCAACGTCCAGGGATTCCTCCCACAACAAAGGTGCCAGGACCAAAAGCTTTTGCTGCTCTTCAAGGACCCAGGCAACCCCATTCACAGCCCCACAAACGCTGGCGCTCTCTCTTTCTACAGCCTCCCAAAGTCCAATACTATCTGCCTGGGCCACTGAGTACAGCTTCGCTCAGCAATTGCAACGTCCAGGGATTCCTCCCACAACAAAGGTGCCAGGACCAAAAGCTCTTGCTGCTCTTCAAGGACACAGGCAACCCCATTCACAGCCCCACAAACGCTGGCGCTCTCTCTTTCTACAGCCTCCCAAAGTCCAGTAAAATCTGCACGGGCCACTGAGGACAGCCGCAGCCCGGCTCAGCAATTGCCAACGTCCAGGGATTCCTCCCACAACAAAGGTGCCAGGACCAAAAGCTTTTGCTGCTCTTCAAGGACCCAGGCAACCCCATTCACAGCCCCACAAACGTTGGCGCTCTCTCTCTCTACAGCCTCCCAAAGTCCAATACTATCTGCCCGGACTGCTGACTACAGCTTCGCTCAGCAATTGCCAACGTCCAGGGATTCCTCCCACAACAAAGGTGCCAGGACCAAAAGCTCTTGCTGCTCTTCAAGGACCCAGGCAACCCCATTCACAGCCCCACAAACACTGGCGCTCTCTCTTGCTAAAGACTCCCAAAGTCCAGTACTATCTGCCCAGGCCGATGACTAGAGCCTGGCTCAGGTATCATGAAAGTCCAAGGATTCCTCCCACAACAAAGGTGTCAGGACTAAAAAGCTCTTGCTGCCCTTCAAGGACCCAGGCAACCCCATTCACAGCCCCACAAACGATGGCGCTCTCTCTTGCTACAGCCTCCCAAAGTCCAATACTATCAGCCTGGGCCGCTGAGGAGAGCTTCGGTCAGCAATAGCCAACGTCCAGGGATTCCTCCCACAACAAAGGTGCCAGGACCAAAAGCTCTTGCTGCTCTTCAAGGACACAGGCAACCCCATTCACAGCCCCACAAACGCTGGCGCTCTCTCTTGCTAAAGACTCCCAAAGTCCAGTACTATCTTCCAAGGCCGATGACTAGAGCCTGGCTGAGCTATTATGAACGTCCAAGGATTCCTCCCACAACAAAGGTGCCAGGACTAAAAAGCTCTTGCTGCTCTTCAAGGACCCAGGCAACCCCATTCACAGCCCCACAAACGATGGCGCTCTCTCTTTCTACAGTGTTCCAAAGTCCAATACTATCTGCCTGGGCCGCTGAGTAGAGCTTCGGTAAGCAATTGCAACGTCCAGGGATTCCTCCCACAACAAAGGTGCCAGGACCAAAAGCTCTTGCTGCTCTTCAAGGACACAGGCAACCCCATTCACAGCCCCACAAACGCTGGCGCTCTCTCTTTCTACAGCCTCCCAAAGTCCAGTAAAATCTGCACGGGAAACTGAGGACAGCCGTAGTCTTGCTCAGCAATTGCCAACGTCCAGGGATTCCTCCCACAACAAAAGTGCCAGGACCAAAAGCTTTTGCTGCTCTTCAAGGACACAGGCAACCCCATTCACAGCCCCACAAACGATGGCGCTCTCTCTTTCTACAGCCTCCCAAAGTCCAATAATATCTGCCCGGACCGCTGAGTACAGCTTCGGTCAGCAATTGCCAACGTCCAGGGATTCCTCCCACAACAAAGGTGCCAGGACCAAAAGCTCTTGCTGCTCTTCAAGGACCCAGGCAACCCCATTCACAGCCCCACAAACGCTGGCGCTCTCTCTTTCTACCGCCTCCCAAAGTCCAATACTATCTGCCCGGGCCGATGAGGAGAGCCGGAGCCAGGCTCAGCAATTGCCAGCGTCCAGGGATTCCTCCCACAACAAAGGTGCCAATACCAAAAGCTCTTGCTGCTCTTCAAGGACCCAGGCAACCCCATTCACAGCCCAACAAACGCTGGCGCTCTCTCTTGCTAAAGACTCCCAAAGTCCAGTACTATCTGCCCAGACCGATGACTAGAGCCTGGCTCAGGTATCATGAAAGTCCAAGGATTCCTCCCACAACAAAGGTGCCAGGACCAAAAGCTCTTGCTGCTCTTCAAGGACCCAGGCAACCCCATTCACAGCCCCACAAACGATGGCGCTCTCTTTCTACAGCCTCCCAAAGTCCAATAATATCTGCCCGGACCGCTGAGTACAGCTTCGGTCAGCAATTGCCAACGTCCAGGGATTCCTCCCACAACAAAGGTGCCAGGACCAAAAGCTCTTGCTGCTCTTCAAGGACCCAGGCAACCCCATTCACAGCCCCACAAACGCTGGCGCTCTCTCTTTCTACAGCCTCCTAAAGTCCAATACTATATGCCCGGGCCGATGAGGACAGCCTGGCTCAGCAATTGCCAACGTCCAGGGATTCCTCCCACAACAAAGGTGCCAGGACCAAAAGCTCTTGCTGCTCTTAGAGGACCCAGGCAACCCCATTCACAGCCCCACAAACGATGGCGCTCTCTCTTTCTACAGCCTCCCAAAGTCCAATACTATCTGCCAGGGTTGCTGAGGATAGCCGGAGCCCGGCTCAGCAATTGCCAACGTCCAGGGATTCCTCCCACAAGAAAGGTGCCAGGACCAAAAGCTCTTGCTGCTCTTCAAGGACCCAGGCAGCCCCATTCACAGCCCCACAAACGCTGGCGCTCTCTCTTTCTACAGCCTCCCAAAGTCCAGTAAAATCTGCCCTGGTCGATGAGGACAGCCGCAGCCCGGCTCAGCAATTGCCAACGTCCAGGGATTCCTCCCACAACAAAGGTGCCAGGACCAAAAGCTTTTGCTGCTCTTCAAGGACCCAGGCAACCCCATTCACAGCCCCACAAACGATGGCGCTCTCTCTTTCTACAGCCTCCCAAAGTCCAATACTATCTGCCCGGACCGCTGAGTACAGCTTCGGTCAGCAATTGCAACGTCCAGGGATTCCTCCCACAAGAAAGGTGCCAGGACCAAAAGCTCTTGCTGCTCTTCAAGGACCCAGGCAACCCCATTCACAGCCCCACAAACGTTGGCGCTCTCTCTTTCTACCGCCTCCCAAAGTCCAATACTATCTGCCCGGGCCGATGAGTACAGCTTCGGTCAGCAATTGCAACGTCCAGGGATTCCTCCCACAACAAAGGTGCCAGGACCTAAAGCTCTTGCTGCTCTTCAAGGACCCAGGCAACCCCATTCACAGCCCCACAAACGATGGCGCTCTCTCTTGCTGAAGACTCCCAAAGTCCAATACTATCTGCCCGGGCCGATGAGGAGAGCCGGAGCCAGGCTCAGCAATTGCCAACGTCCAGGGATTCCTCCCACAACAAAGGTGCCAATACGAAAAGCTCTTGCTGCTCTTCAAGGACCCAGGCAACCCCATTCACAGCCCCACAAACGATGGCGCTCTCTCTCTCTACAGCCTCCCAAAGTCCAATACTATCTGCCTGGGCCGCTGAGTAGAGCTTCGGTCAGCAATTGCAACGTCCAGGGATTCTTCCCACAACAAAGGTGCCAGGACTAAAAAGCTCTTGCTGCTCTTCAAGGACCCAGGCAACCCCATTCACAG
Source organism: Platalea minor (assembly GCA_037975005.1). Taxonomy (NCBI): domain Eukaryota; kingdom Metazoa; phylum Chordata; class Aves; order Pelecaniformes; family Threskiornithidae; genus Platalea; species Platalea minor. The sequence continues at coordinate 116,953 of JBBPFK010000145.1, forward strand.
CCCCACAAACGCTGGCGCTCTCTCTTGCTGAAGACTCCCAAAGTCCAGTACTTTCTGCCAAGGCCGATGACTAGAGTCTGGCTGAGCTATTATGAACGTCCAAGGATTCCTCCCACAACAAAGGTGCCAGGACTAAAAAGCTCTTGCTGCTCTTCAAGGACCCAGGCAACCCCATTCACAGCCCCACAAACGATGGCGCTCTCTCTTTCTACAGCCTCCCAAAGTCCAGTAAAATCTGCACGGGAAACTGAGGACAGCCGTAGTCTTGCTCAGCAATTGCAAACGTTCAGGGATTCCTCCCACAACAAAGGTGCCAGGACCAAAAGCTCTTGCTGCTCTTCAAGGACACAGGCAACCCCATTCACAGCCCCACAAACGTTGGCGCTCTCTCTCTCTACAGCCTCCCAAAGTCCAATACGATCTGCCCGGGCCGATCAGTAGAGCTTCGGTCAACAATTGCAACGTCCAGGGATTCCTCCCACAACAAAGGTGCCAGGACCAAAAGCTCTTGCTGCTCTTCAAGGACACAGGCAACCCCATTCACAGACCCACAAACGATGGCGCTCTCTATTTCTACAGCCTCCCAAAGTCCAATACGATCTGCCCGGGCCGATGAGGAGAGCCGGAGCCCGGCTCAGCAATTGCGAACATCCAGGGATTCCTCCCACAACAAAGGTGCCAGGACCAAAAGCTCTTGCTGCTCTTCAAGGACCCAGGCAACCCCATTCACAGCCCCACAAACGCTGGCGCTCTCTCTTTCTACAGCCTCCCAAAGTCCAATACTATCTGCCCGGACCGCTGAGTACAGCTTCGGTCAGCAATTGCAACGTCCAGGGATTCCTCCCACAACAAAGGTGCCAGGACCAAAAGCTCTTGCTGCTCTTCAAGGACCCAGGCAACCCCATTCACAGCCCCACAAACGATGGCGCTCTCTCTTGCTGAAGACTCCCAAAGTCCAGTACTTTCTGCCAAGGCCGATGACTAGAGCCTGGCTGAGCTATTATGAACGTCCAAGGATTCCTCCCACAACAAAGGTGCCAGGACTAAAAAGCTCTTGCTGCTCTTCAAGGACCCAGGCAACCCCATTCACAGCCCCACAAACGATGGCGCTCTCTCTTTCTACAGCCTCCCAAAGTCCAATACTATCTGCCCGGGCCGATGAGGAGAGCTGGAGCCAGGCTCAGCAATTGCCAACGTCCAGGGATTCCTCCCACAACAAAGGTGCCAGAACCAAAAGCTCTTGCTGCTCTTCAAGGACCCAGGCAACCCCATTCACAGACCCACAAACGATGGCGCTCTCTCTTTCTACCGCCTCCCAAAGTCCAATACTATCTGCCCGGGCCGATGAGGAGAGCCGGAGCCAGGCTCAGCAAATGCCAACGTCCAGGGATTCCTCCCACAACAAAGGTGCCAATACCAAAAGCTCTTGCTGCTCTTCAAGGACCCAGGCAACCCCATTCACAGCCCCACAAACGATGGCGCTCTCTCTTTCTACAGCCTCCCAAAGTCCAATACTATCAGCCTGGGCCGCTGAGTAGAGCGTCGGTCAGCAGTTGCAAAGTCCAGGGATTCCTCCCACAACAAAGGTGCCAGGACCAAAAGCTCTTGCTGCTCTTCAAGGACCCAGGCAACCCCATTCACAGCCCCACAAACGCTGGCGCTCTCTCTTTCTACAGCCTCCCAAAGTCCAATACTATCTGCCCGGGCCGATGAGGAGAGCCGGAGCCAGGCTCAGCAATTGCCAATGTCCAGGGATTCCTCCCACAACAAAGGTGCCAGAACCAAAAGCTCTTGGTGCTCTTCAAGGACTCAGGCAACCCCATTCACAGCCCCACAAACGATGGCGCTCTCTCTTGCTAAAGACTCCCAAAGTCCAGTACTATCTGCCCAGGCCGATTACTAGAGCCTGGCTCAGGTATCATGAAAGTCCAAGGATTCCTCCCACAACAAAGGTGTCAGGACTAAAAAGCTCTTGCTGCTCTTCAAGGACCCAGGCAACCCCATTCACAGACCCACAAAATATGGCGCTCTCTCTTTCTACAGCCTCCCAAAGTCCAGTAAAATCTGCACGGGAAACTGAGGACAGCCGTAGTCTTGCTCAGCAATTGCAAACGTTCACGGATTCCTCCCACAACAAAGGTGCCAGGACCAAAAGCTTTTGCTGCTCTTCAAGGACCCAGGCAACCCCATTCACAGCCCCACAAACGCTGGCGCTCTCTCTTTCTACAGCCTCCCAAAGTCCAATAATATCTGCCCGGACCGCTGAGTACAGCTTCGGTCAGCAATTGCAACGTCCAGGGATTCCTCCCACAAGAAAGGTGCCAGGACCAAAAGCTCTTGCTGCTCTTCAAGGACACAGGCAACCCCATTCACAGCCCCACAAACGCTGGCGCTCTCTCTTTCTACCGCCTCCCAAAGTCCAATACTATCTGCCCGGGCCGATGAGGAGAGCCGGAGCCAGGCTCAGCAATTGCCAACGTCCAGGGATTCCTCCCACAACAAAGGTGCCAATACGAAAAGCTCTTGCTGCTCTTCAAGGACCCAGGCAACCCCATTCACAGCCCCACAAACGATGGCGCTCTCTCTACAGCCTCCCAAAGTCCAATACTACCTGCCTGGGCCGCTGAGTAGAGCATCGGTCAGCAATTGCAACGTCCAGGGATTCCTCCCACAACAAAGGTGCCAGGACCAAAAGCTCTTGCTGCTCTTCAAGGACCCAGGCAACCCCATTCACAGCCCCACAAACGCTGGCGCTCTCTCTTGCTGAAGACTCCCAAAGTCCAGTACTATCTGCCCAGGCCGATGACTAGAGTCTGGCTGAGGTATTGTGAACGTCCAAGGATTCCTCCCACAACAAAGGTGCCAGGACTAAAAAGCTCTTGCTGCTCTTCAAGGACCCAGGCAACCCCATTCACAGCCCCACAAATGCTGGCGCTCTCTCTTTCTACAGCCTCCCAAAGTCCAATACTATCTGCCCGGGCCGATGAGGAGAGCCGGAGCCAGGCTCAGCAATTGCAACGACCAGGGATTCCTCCCACAACAAAGGTGCCAGGACCAAAAGCTCTTGCTGCTCTTCAAGGACCCAGGCAACCCCATTCACAGCCCCACAAACGCTGGCGCTCTCTCTTGCTAAAGACTCCCAAAGTCCAGTACTATCTGCCAAGGCCGATGACTAGAGCCTGGCTGAGCTATTATGAACGTCCAAGGATTCCTCCCACAACAAAGGTGCCAGGACTAAAAAGCTCTTGCTGCTCTTCAAGGACCCAGGCAACCCCATTCACAGCCCCACAAACGATGGCGCTCTCTCTTTCTACAGCCTCCCAAAGTCCAATAATATCTGCCCGGACCGCTGAGTACAGCTTCGGTCAGCAATTGCCAACGTCCAGGGATTCCTCCCACAACAAAGGTGCCAGGACCAAAAGCTCTTGCTGCTCTTCAAGGACACAGGCAACCCCATTCACAGCCCCACAAACAATGGCGCTCTCTCTTTCTACAGCCTCCCAAACTCCAATACTATCTGCACGGGCCGATGAGGAGAGCCGGAGCCCGGCTCAGCAATTGCCAACGTCCAGGGATTCCTCCCACAACAAAGGTGCCAGGACCAAAAGCTCTTGCTGCTCTTCAAGGACCCAGGCAACCCCATTCACAGACCCACAAACGTTGGCGCTCTCTCTTCCTACAGCCTCCCAAAGTCCAATACTATCTGCCCGGGCCGATGAGGAGAGCCGGAGCCAGGCTCAGCAATTGCCAACGTCCAGGGATTCCTCCCACAACAAAGGTGCCAGGACCAAAAGCTCTTGCTGCTCTTCAAGGACCCAGGCAACCCCATTCACAGCCCCACAAACGCTGGCGCTCTCTCTACAGCCTCCCAAAGTCCAATACTATCTGCCTGTGCCGCTGAGTAGACCTTCGGTCAGCAATTGCAACGTCCAGGGATTCCTCCCACAACAAAGGTGCCAGGAACAAAAGCTCTTGCTGCTCTTCAAGGACCCAGGCAACCCCATTCACAGCCCCACAAACGATGGCGCTCTCTCTTTCTACAGCCTCCCAAAGTCCAATACTATCTGCCTGGGCCACTGAGTACAGCTTCGCTCAGCAATTGCAACGTCCAGGGATTCCTCCCACAACAAAGGTGCCAGGACCAAAAGCTCTTGCTGCTCTTCAAGGACCCAGGCAACCCCATTCACAGCCCCACAAACGTTGGCGCTCTCTCTTTCTACCGCCTCCCAAAGTCCAATACTATCTGCCCGGGCCGATGAGTACAGCTTCGGTCAGCAATTGCAACGTCCAGGGATTCCTCCCACAACAAAGGTGCCAGGACCTAAAGCTCTTGCTGCTCTTCAAGGACCCAGGCAACCCCATTCACAGCCCCACAAACGATGGCGCTCTCTCTTGCTGAAGACTCCCAAAGTCCAATACTATCTGCCAGGGTTGCTGAGGATAGCCGGAGCCCGGCTCAGCAATTGCCAACGTCCAGGGATTCCTCCCACAAGAAAGGTGCCAGGACCAAAAACTCTTGCTGCTCTTCAAGGACCCAGGCAGCCCCATTCACAGCCCAACAAACGATGGCGCTCTCTCTTTCTACAGCCTCCCAAAGTCCAGTAAAATCTGCACGGGCCACTGAGGACAGCCGCAGCCCGGCTCAGCAATTGCCAACGTCCAGGGATTCCTCCCACAACAAAGGTGCCAGGACCAAAAGCTTTTGCTGCTCTTCAAGGACCCAGGCAACCCCATTCACAGCCCCACAAACGTTGGCGCTCTCTCTTTCTACCGCCTCCCAAAGTCCAATACTATCTGCCCGGGCCGATGAGTACAGCTTCGGTCAGCAATTGCAACGTCCAGGGATTCCTCCCACAACAAAGGTGCCAGGACCTAAAGCTCTTGCTGCTCTTCAAGGACCCAGGCAACCCCATTCACAGCCCCACAAACGATGGCGCTCTCTCTTGCTGAAGACTCCCAAAGTCCAATACTATCTGCCCGGGCCGATGAGGAGAGCCGGAGCCAGGCTCAGCAATTGCCAACGTCCAGGGATTCCTCCCACAACAAAGGTGCCAATACCAAAAGCTCTTGCTGCTCTTCAAGGACCCAGGCAACCCCATTCACAGCCCCACAAACGATGGCGCTCTCTCTCTCTACAGCCTCCCAAAGTCCAATACTATCTGCCTGGGCCGCTGAGTAGAGCTTCGGTCAGCAATTGCAACGTCCAGGGATTCTTCCCACAACAAAGGTGCCAGGACTAAAAAGCTCTTGCTGCTCTTCAAGGACCCAGGCAACCCCATTCACAGCCCCACAAACGCTGGCGCTCTCTCTTGCTGAAGACTCCCAAAGTCCAGTACTTTCTGCCAAGGCCGATGACTAGAGTCTGGCTGAGCTATTATGAACGTCCAAGGATTCCTCCCACAACAAAGGTGCCAGGACTAAAAAGCTCTTGCTGCTCTTCAAGGACCCAGGCAACCCCATTCACAGCCCCACAAACGATGGCGCTCTCTCTTTCTACAGCCTCCCAAAGTCCAGTAAAATCTGCACGGGAAACTGAGGACAGCCGTAGTCTTGCTCAGCAATTGCAAACGTTCAGGGATTCCTCCCACAACAAAGGTGCCAGGACCAAAAGCTCTTGCTGCTCTTCAAGGACACAGGCAACCCCATTCACAGCCCCACAAACGTTGGCGCTCTCTCTCTCTACAGCCTCCCAAAGTCCAATACGATCTGCCCGGGCCGATCAGTAGAGCTTCGGTCAACAATTGCAACGTCCAGGGATTCCTCCCACAACAAAGGTGCCAGGACCAAAAGCTCTTGCTGCTCTTCAAGGACACAGGCAACCCCATTCACAGACCCACAAACGATGGCGCTCTCTATTTCTACAGCCTCCCAAAGTCCAATACGATCTACCCGGGCCGATGAGGAGAGCCGGAGCCCGGCTCAGCAATTGCGAACATCCAGGGATTCCTCCCACAACAAAGGTGCCAGGACCAAAAGCTCTTGCTGCTCTTCAAGGACCCAGGCAACCCCATTCACAGCCCCACAAACGCTGGCGCTCTCTCTTTCTACAGCCTCCCAAAGTCCAATAATATCTGCCCGGACCGCTGAGTACAGCTTCGGTCAGCAATTGCAACGTCCAGGGATTCCTCCCACAACAAAGGTGCCAGGACCAAAAGCTCTTGCTGCTCTTCAAGGACCCAAGAAACCCCATTCACAGCCCCACAAACGCTGGCGCTCTCTCTTGCTGAAGACTCCCAAAGTCCAGTACTTTCTGCCAAGGCCGATGACTAGAGTCTGGCTGAGCTATTATGAACGTCCAAGGATTCCTCCCACAACAAAGGTGCCAGGACTAAAAAGCTCTTGCTGCTCTTCAAGGACCCAGGCAACCCCATTCACAGCCCCACAAACGATGGCGCTCTCTCTTGCTACAGCCTCCCAAAGTCCAATACTATCTGCCCGGGCCGATGAGGAGAGCCGGAGCCAGGCTCAGCAATTGCCAATGTCCAGGGATTCCTCCCACAACAAAGGTGCCAGGACTAAAAAGCTCTTGCTGCTCTTCAAGGACACAGGCAACCCCATTCACAGCCCCACAAACGATGGCGCTCTCTCTTTCTACAGCCTCCCAAAGTCCAATACTATCAGTCTGGGCCGCTGAGGAGAGCTTCGGTCAGCAATTGCCAACGTCCAGGGATTCCTCCCACAACAAAGGTGCCAGGACCAAAAGCTCTTGCTGCTCTTCAAGGACACAGGCAACCCCATTCACAGCCCCACAAACGCTGGCGCTCTCTCTTGCTAAAGACTCCCAAAGTCCAGTACTATCTGCCAAGGCCGATGACTAGAGCCTGGCTGAGCTATTATGAACGTCCAAGGATTCCTCCCACAACAAAGGTGCCAGGACTAAAAAGCTCTTGCTGCTCTTAGAGGACCCAGGCAACCCCATTCACAGCCCCACAAACGATGGCGCTCTCTCTTTCTACAGCCTCCCAAAGTCCAGTAAAATCTGCACGGGAAACTGAGGACAGCCGTAGTCTTGCTCAGCAATTGCAAACGTTCAGGGATTCCTCCCACAACAAAGGTGCCTGGACCAAAAGCTCTTGCTGCTCTTCAAGGACCCAGGCAACCCCATTCACAGCCCCACAAACGTTGGCGCTCTCTCTCTCTACAGCCTCCCAAAGTCCAATACGATCTGCCCGGGCTGATGTGTAGAGCTTCGGTCAACAATTGCAACGTCCAGGGATTCCTCCCACAACAAAGGTGCCAGGACCAAAAGCTCTTGCTGCTCTTCAAGGACCCAGGCAACCCCATTCACAGCCCCACAAACGATGGCGCTCTCTATTTCTACAGCCTCCCAAAGTCCAATACGATCTGCCCGGGCCGATGAGGAGAGCCGGAGCCCGGCTCAGCAATTGCGAACATCCAGGGATTCCTCCCACAACAAAGGTGCCAGGACCAAAAGCTCTTGCTGCTCTTCAAGGACCCAGGCAACCCCATTCACAGCCCCACAAACGCTGGCGCTCTCTCTTTCTACAGCCTCCCAAAGTCCAATACTATCTGCCCGGACCGCTGAGTACAGCTTCGGTCAGCAATTGCAACGTCCAGGGATTCCTCCCACAACAAAGGTGCCAGGACCAAAAGCTCTTGCTGCTCTTCAAGGACCCAGGCAACCCCATTCACAGCCCCACAAACGCTGGCGCTCTCTCTTGCTGAAGACTCCCAAAGTCCAGTACTTTCTGCCAAGGCCGATGACTAGAGCCTGGCTGAGCTATTATGAACGTCCAAGGATTCCTCCCACAACAAAGGTGCCAGGACTAAAAAGCTCTTGCTGCTCTTCAAGGACCCAGGCAACCCCA